>CAJNIZ010037892.1:0-28436 GCA_905231905.1 Symbiodinium pilosum
GGTGTATTATCAGTAGTAATAGCAATAGCAGTAGTAGTAATTGCAGTGGTAGCAGCAATAGTACTAAAATGGTAGCAATAGTCGCAACAACAAACATTGTTGTACTGACTGATGATAGCAGCAATGGTGGGAGTTGTTGATTTCAGTCGGAAGCGAAAGTGTGGAGCCGGTATCACGTTTAGAAAAAACCTTTGAGTCTGGGGCTGAGGCCGGAGGCAGGAAAGTCCAGTCTGCTTTTCGTATAGACCATAAGGTCTTGTGGGCAAGGTCTTCAGGAACTGAGGCGCTGGGAGAAGCAATCATGTCTGGCCCGCAAGTGCCGGAGTCTACAGTATGACTTGAAGTGTCCGCATGTGCTCATGCCTTCAAAACCTTGGTGCGCAGCAAACTAGCGGGACCGAGCCTCCACAGGATCCGGATCCCAGAAAACCTCGTGGTCGTCCTGCCAGCTCGCAGCATTCCTCTGCTAGTCCCTTATGCTTGAACAATGCCATGACAGCGTGAGAGCAGCACAGTGCAATGCCCTGGCAAGCGAGTAGCTCACAAAACTAGGGACCCCGGTCGCTCTAGCTACATCTTGTCGCCCGTAAATTTCGAGAACCACCCGCTTGCAGGCTTTTGTTTTCTGCCGTTACATAATGTCTCAGCTGCCGCATATGGTCACCACTTGCCCTTGCCACCCTTGCCCCAATCACCTCCGCCTCCGCCTTTGCCCCAGTCCCCTCCACCCATGGCCGACATCATTTGCATCATCATTGCCATCATCTCCGGTGGAGGGCCGCCCTTGCCGCCGCCCTTCCTTGGCTCACAGGGCATCAGCGATGAAGGTCTTCCGTACGATCCCAAATGCTACCCCATGAAAATGGCGCCCTTTCAGAGTTGGCTGAAACAGGAATTACACACTTCGAGAACAATCGTAGGTCATGCAATCCCAACAGACCTGTGAAATTCCCTAGACTATCCTCTCCACAAGAAGAAGCCTCCTATAGTATCATGTCCGTTCGGAAGAGTCAAGGGAGCTCTTAACCCTTAGGCAGTGACTGGTTGCGGCCCCAGTCACATGCCGCCCTTGGGACGCTGCGCCCGAGGCGTGGCGAAAACCACGGTAACCGGATTCGACAAGCCCTGAGGGACATTTCCATGAACCTGTGCGATGGTCAGGATACCGTACCAATCAAAGGAGCTGATGCTTTTTTCCTTGTGAGGGTATCAGGGATTCGGAAGTCTACGAAAGGTTGGAATCTGATCGAATATGAACGTTTCCTGGACATGAGCGAGCAGCATGGTCCACCACCCACTTTGCGTCTTCCACGCTTTCCATAATGATGAAGGCTGCTGCGGCTGTCTTCCCGGCAGCCACCGGGAGAACATTCGCCTGCTTCACGCCCCCATACTGAGTAAAGATCTGCTTGGCCTGGATGTGGGTGCAATCCATAGGAAGTCCTGTGACAAAGAGCTCTTCGCTTGGAGGAGCAGGAGCGTGTTGCATAGGCATCGCCATGGCGTCTCAAAGATATCTCCTGCTACGTATGGTATCCCACGAGCAGATGCGGCCCCTGTCACATGAAATCAAAATTGCCGAGCGCTGCTCAGCACTTGAAGATGATAGAGAAGCATCCCTGAATGTAACTCCATGGATGCAGTGTTGCTGCTTGACCAGCAATGGCAAGCACATCCGTGTTGAGTTGAAACTGCATGAACCTGCGTGACTCCCACCGCATGTACTTCAGCTGGCAGCTGGCGTTGCCGGCAGCCTGTCCTCTATGAGTTCGTCCAGGAGGGAGATCGGTTGGTGTGCCCCATTACCTGTGGTGGCCTCAGAAGCTGTCCCTGTATCTCAGCAGCCCTGAGAAGTTTCTGCGGATGATGCAACCTGCCAGGACATCTGAGGAGGCAGCCAACGCGAAGCAGCAGCCTGAGCACCAGCGAAGCTGCTCTTCAAATGTGCTTCAAGGATGAGGGCTTCTTTCCTTTTCGGGCATTTGGGAACAAAACGAATAAGGCTGCCTGGAAGTCTCTGCAAAAACTGTACGCCCTTGATGACTTCCAGCAACCTATGTTCGCACGCATGTCGTGGCTGCATACTTGTGGCGTCCTCTACTCCTCCATCTGCGTCAAAAGCTAGGCCGCGCAGTTTCGTGGACTTCCTGCCGCTGCTAGCTACAGGGCGCATCCCTGAGCCTGAGTGCAGGACTCCTCAAGTCTCCCGCGCTCATGTCGCCAGCATTTGGCAGACCCAGCGGCTGCGCACAAAGGAGTGATAAACTTTGCATCTCCTGGACATGCAGGTTGAGGGCGTAGGGCACACGCATGTAATGAATGTCTTCATAAAACTAATCTTTACAGGCTTTTGAAAGGTGATTTGCATGTTCACAGCACAGTGTGAACGCCGCGCTAGCCGCCTAAAATGCATTTCTGAGAGTTTGATGCTAGCACCAGAAATTGTTTTCCTTAATCAGGGTGCTGAAAGGAAGGCAACTACGATGAACAACCAAAGGCTCCCAAGGTTACAACTCATGAGGTATCTCCCGGTCTCCAATCCTCACCTTCTGGCGTAGTCATCTGAAATCTGACCTGCGACCATCACCATAAGACCTCAATAGATTTTGAAGCTGACCTAAGCAGTCAGGCCTGTGGCCGCAGCAAAACACCAAGCTGAGGGAAGTCTACGAATAAGCATTGATTTGATGTCGTGAGCTCCGTGCCGCCCGGCACTCCACTCTGGATCCGTGTCACTGTCAGGAAACCCTATCATTCCTACGCTGGTGTTGTACATGTTGCCAATCTTTTCACAGAACCATCATTGCTAATCATTGCTACTGTTCCAGCAAACCCTGGCCCTGCGGCTCCCTCGGCTTCAGCGAGTCCATTCGTCGCGCCGCCTCCGCAAAGAGTGCGCGGAACATCCCCTGGCAGGCGCCTTGGAAACGCGAGGTGCTTCAAGGGGCCCTTGCTTTTCATGACCATTTACAAGGACTGACTATGCCACTCCAACATCCAGGTTTGACCAAGTTTGGGGGAGACCTCGATTTCGTGGTCCCATCCTTATCATCATCTCTCCCAGCATACCCTAAGGAAGGCTCAGCTCTGAAGTTCCCCCACCTTCCAGCAAAGCGGGTGGCTGCAGCTTCGCCAGGTCTACGGAGAAAACCCTGGCGCCAGTTTTGCGCTGGAAAGCTTCAGGAATTGGGTTGGGCTTTACTGCTTCAGGGTTTAGGCTGGGAGCTTTGGAGCTCACTCCTTTCTGCTTTACTTTTCTCAAAGCTTTCACATTCACTCAACTCAATTGAAGGTTTCTCTAGGACATCCGTTGCACTATGAGGCTCAGGAACTACGGCAGCAGACACTGCCGTAACCAAAGCACGTTATGATTGCAGCCACGGCCAAAGCAACAGGTAATTTGCAAATGCCCCTCTGATTTGGATCGAAATTGACTCAATTGCAAGCTTGAAATCTGCACAAAAAGCTTTTTCAGCGCCACCGGCAGCCTGATGAGATGGAGTAGCACCGTGTTCTCCAGCATCTGCATCCGATCTAAAGCCTTCCAAGGAGTCTCGCAGACCTTCTACAGGCATCTTCAGCGCACGCAGCAGCATAGGCTGCGATGTGGGAAGCACCTCGGACTCTTGCCGAGGTGTGAGGCTGGCTAGGAACCGCGCCTCGCGGCCCACAGCAGCCAGCACTACGACCTCGGCAACTGCCAGGCTCATGGGGTTGGGAGGTGACTTGCAGCCCTTACTTGCCAAGTGCGGGGTACGTCGGCCGAGCCGATTGTGTGGACTCACCTGTTCAGCGGGACCTAGGCTTGACATCTTGGTCGAACTTTAGTCAGGGAACAATGTCGCGCCCTTCTTTTCTACAGCACGCTTGAAGTGAATCTTCAACCTCCAAAGACCTAAGGCAAGACATCCCAAAGTAACAACAGCTGCTAGGTGGTCACCAATCCTCATCGGGGTAACATCTTGCTCCCTACAAGAAAAGACTTAGACCATACAGTTCTATACGATTCCATCCAAGCTGAGAATGCTACGCTTCGCTGTCTTCTGAGAAACATCAGCTGGTGTTGATCTTTACTGCTAGCAGTGCACGGTCTGACCCTTCAAGCCAATTTCTTATAGGGTAATCAATGGGATGCCTCACCTTATCTTAGACCCACCGAGGCCGATGCTGCACCTGGCGCACCCACGAGCAGGAAGGCCCTGGGAGGTTTGCTCGCATGTGTACAAGTCTGATGCCCTATGGGATATGCGCTAGATGAAAGTATCGGTCTTCTTGTCAGAGTGTATGAGAGCTGCGTCCAACCAAACTGTCTCCCTGCTGTAAATTCTTACAAGCCTGTTAGCACTCGGTGTCCTTCGCTACTGCAGGACGGAAGCAAGCTCAGGACATTTACAAGCTCCACAAGACGGCTTGCACACCCGTGGCAGCTTCAATTATAGATTCCTGTAAAGCTCAATCGAAACCCTACATAACCAAACATACTGGCAACGTGTGGACTCCCAACACAACACCCAACAGACTTTGTGTGCAGAAGCCGTCCACGAATCCCTGACACACAACTACCACGGGCCCGCCAGCCAAAATGCCTCCCTCTTCTACAATCAACGCAAAATGACACCAAGGTATATCGGTATGCCCAACATTTGCGGAAAAACAAAGCCATGCAAGCAAAGACCCTCAATGTCATGAACCTTGAACCCAAAAGCCTGAAAATGTGACCTATAACACCTGGACCCGAAACCTGATTGTGGGTGGAAGCGTGAGCCCTGGGATCCCTGGCGCTGCCAAATTCACCAGAAGCTGGCTCGACAGCTCTGAGAGCCGGTTCAGTGCCTCACACTCTGACGCTGATCCATCTCTGCACACTTGCTTGAATAAATGCACATGGACGCTCGCACACGTGCACTTCAGCCGGGTGGGTGGTGGTAAGCTTCAAAACTTTAGTTCTGCCCAGGTGTAGCTAGTCAACGCAACTTCGATGCACAAGATGCAGCTGCGGTGGCTGAGATTGCTTATTGGCAGCCATAGGGTTCCACTTCCATCCTCGATAGGCGCATTGAGACACTCCTGGACACCTTGCTACGGTCAACGTCCCATCATGAGCATCATGTGCCTGCTGCATCGCTGCAGTGCAGAAGTCGACAGCATTGGAGATCTTTGGTCCACCTGCGGGTTACGGTACAAATTGAGCAGTTGAGGCTGCAGAATCGCGCGGCCGCAACAAGAAGCTCCGATTCAACTTGTGGACCTGAACCACGGAAAGCCACACGCATTTGCAATTCTACGCCTCCTTTGCCATTGCCTTCCATATGTCTGGTGACCTCAGCTGCCAGCACACTCCACAATTGCTCTCAAAGTTCATGCAGACGCTACATAAATTTGCGCAGCTTCACGCAACTGTCCAATCTCATGTAGTCGCGGGGGTCAGAATCATCTGTGTCGCCAGAGATTGTCCTAACCAGCGGGTATTCAGGTTTCCTGCCTTCGCAGCTGCCAGAGAGCATATTGCAATCTCTGGCATGTTGAACCTGCACCGGGAAGAAAAGACACACGGTTGAAAAAATCCAAGACAGGGATCGGCGGGTGCAGGAAGTCAAGTCACGGTCTATCAAGAGTTCGCTACACAGTGCAGTCTGAAAATTGAGCGCCCCAAAAGCTCAAGTAAGAACCACCCCCACCAATCATTTTAAACGTGCGGACTTCTCGCCAAGGCAAACTACTAGGTGGCATATGCTATTCTAGCATTCTGACGCTCAGAAACAATGATCTAGAACCTACACGGCATTCTCTGAATTCTGAAAGTTGCAGCAATATTGTAACGCAAGCGCATTTACTTGGAGAATCACGTGTAAAATCCAAGCTGCAGGAACCCAAACCCACCCAATGATGAAACCTGGACAGCCAAAGAACTGGAGTTCAAACATCAACTGCTCAGCGTTCACACAGCACGGTTTTAGATACCAAGAGCCACATTATCAGAGATGGAACTTTTACACACGAGAGTGAGAATGTGTGAAGTCTTGCAAGGCACACCACACCAAAGCTCGACCAGATTCTGAGCGCAACAGGCCCATGATCATGTGCGTCTCAGGAGTCTGCACTGGTCCATGCCATTCTCATGGTGAGTTTCGAAACCCGGCCACGATGGCTTCACGCTGTCAGTGACAGCGTGCATACACACTGGGTTGCTTTGTGCTTGAGTCGGCAGCTCAGCTACAGTACCCATCTGCAACGTGGGCAGTAGCAGCACTGTGGCTATGTGTGCTACTGAGTAGCACACATGGCCACATGGCACGAACACCCAGAGCGCGAGCGCGTTGCAGCCAGAGCCGGAAGCGCATTTCGCAGCTGCGTGCGCTTGATCGATAAGCAGGGCCCTAAGCAGGTATCTTCTTGCTTCTGTCTTTCCTCTCGAGAAGCGCGCTTGATGGCAAGATGGGAAGACTATAGGGAGACCTCAGTCAGCTGGGCTCACACTGGAGCATTTCCAATTGTTCTGCAGCTTCTCGATTTGCGCACGCAAGCTTGTGGATGCTTGCGGATCTTCTGCTGTTCAGGTCCGCACGTACTTTCGCGTTGGCTCTCTCGCGCCGGTATACCCTTAGAATCTAAGTCCACTGAGATAGCCCTAAGAACATCCCAACCGTCACCCCATCTCTGCCTGTCCAGCTGCCGCGTGGCTGCTGGCAGCAGCGCCATCACGGCCGCCTGCCTTGGCAATGTATCAAAACACTGAAAACACCGAAAACTCTATAGAATCAGGATGTAGCTCTAGAATCGGGGGATGTGGAGCAGGACTGCCTTCAGGGTAGGGCATTGGAAAGCTCTTATGCAGGGCGATCAACCTAAAGAATCAGAAACGGCCCCTGCATGGCAATGTTACCTACACTCAAATCAAACGAGGAGCACGCGGAATACCGTTCCGGGTGATGTATTGACTACTGTGGTGAGGCACATGTCAAAGTTGGTGTGCCAAATATTCTGTCGTAGAGGCATCAAGCATAGGACATAGCTTGCAAATCATGTTATGCGGTCTCTGCCTAGATAGCTCTATGGCTCTAGCATCATTGCATAGAACTGTTATAGAGCCGTGTTGGATTTTTGGATTTGTTCACAGTCAAGGCTAGCACAAACTCCAGCTTGGACTTTTGCAACCCAACAATGATGTGGCTGGACGCCCTCCGCTTTGTACGAGGGTCCATGTCACGATGCAGGAGCAATATGGTTGGCATTTGTCATTAGCAGTATGAGGAGACATTGCGGGGCTGGGGGGGGCGTTTGCCCCAGTGAGTGACACCAACAAAGAGCATCCGGAGGGAAAAAACAAAAACTCTGGCAAATACTCTAAAATATCCGAAGGCCTAAACCCAGAGCCGATATCCAAAGTTGCCTCCTCTTCTGGGTTCCTTGCAGTGAGCTCTGCCGACATTTCCTTCGGGTCAGTGACCACCTTGGCAAAAGCCGCAGGACGGGCCATTTTGGAGGCAGGGGTTTGGGCCTAAGTTTGTAGCAGGAGGGGCTTTATGCTATTCATCCGGCCAAACATCTAGGACTAAGGTGCTCGGGTAATGTGAATGACAATCCAGGCCGCAATTGCAAAGGAACCCTGCAGGATCCCTGCAACAGGCCTACAGCATTAGTTTCCGTCCCCTCCTCGAGGGCATGTCATTGCCCGGGTAGAAATCAACCTCAGCGAAAGCCTGGGCCCTGTGAGACTTAGGGGTCACGGCTGCGCGGGATAATTTCTAACAACATCTCCAGGAAGGCAAGTTACACCCAACAAGACTTAGGAATCCGAATCGGGGTTGCAGGAGCGCAGCGCCCAGCCCCTGGATCCTTAACTGCCGTGACCCTGGAAATCTGCGGATCGACAGTCCTTTACCTTCCCTGGGAGGCACGCAGGATGTTGGTCATCTGCTGTGGGGTGAGCACCTTGCCAGGCATTCAGGCTGTCTACCACTCCCAAAAACTGCCTTGCATTGGGGATCTCAGGGCCTCTTGCCCAGAGGATTGTATGAGTTCTGGTGTCCGACTTCCAAACTGCGGATGAAGGATGTTTAGGCCCTCAACCCAGCCGCAGAGAGTCTCTCTCTGCCTCAAACTGCAGCATGATTGCTTGAAAAAGCATGCTTATGCAAGTGTACGAGGACTGGTCATCAAATCGGGTTTTGCGTGGATCTTGTCAGAACATCTTGGGTGAGCCCTCACCGATCGACAAAGTTTTGTACGCTTAAGCTGACTTTGTCCGGTTTTGTGGAGTTCCCGCTGTTTTTCAAGCGAAACTATTCGTGAAGAAACCTCATGCTGACCTCATATTGCATGTTCAACTCATGTCTATAAGCCACGTTATTCAGTGTAGGCTTGTTCTGCCACATTACCAGCTATATGTGAACTACTCTCGCACTGGGAGCTGTCAATGGGCACCAGAATAAAGTGGAAGCATCCGCTGGCTGGGTCTGGGGCTAGCCGCTGTGCTGCCAGCGACGCGTTGTTAAAAAACGCCTTGCACTCAGGCGTAGGTTGGATGCAGGGAGTTTTGGCAGAATCAGGCCTGGTGAGGACACAGGCGCATGTACAACCACAACGTGAAGGAAGGCTCTTCAGGGCTCTTCCATCAAGATCCTCTGGCTGCAGGCTATGCTTTAAACAAGGCTTACTCACAAGGCGTCAGAATTGGAGTTTCGGGGAGCGTTTCATGGCTTAGGCTTAGGGTTTAGGGCGGGGGCGGGGGTGGCGGCGTATCAATAGCAGTAGCAGAAGAATAAATGTGTCAAACACGTAGGGCTCCTGAAGACCGCTCACAGAAAGCGCCAAAGTTGAGTCACTGCTGCTGCCGCCGCCATTCTGTACACTATCTTGTGTTACCTTTTGCAGCTTCTGTGTACAGACTGCTCAATCAACTTCCCCGTAAAACAAAAATGCTCAAATCATAGCTGTTCCTCGTGCATTTCATGGTGTCGCATATTGATTATTGGGAAGAGGGGGAAGGGCATTGAGAGTCCATAGCTGCCACAGAAGCCTGTGCCCAAAACTCAAAAAGGGCGCCAACTCTGAAACTCGAGGTCCAGGCGGTTTGGAAAAAGTTGTTGGCTGCGAAGCCCCACATAATGCTGGCAACTTCCTTGACACGGGGGACTGCAATGCATGGAGAGGGACACGGTTACAAGAGTTCAAGGGTTTGGCGCTAGGTGAGACGGGTTGAGCATTTCTAGGTTTGGGTGGCAAAAGCAGATTTAATGTGGGGTGGTGGGGCGGGAGAAGTCAATGACAATTACGGCCCTCATGAGGGCACGGCTGTGCCTCCAACTACCGTCCAACCTGACAGCATCCACCCCAAATGCCAAACAGGCTGCGCAGAAACTCAACCCCCGAATAATTTCGGCACATCTGCAACGTTTAGGAACACCATCAAACCAAAAAAAACTAACGTGCAGGATCTAAATCGAGCGATGCATCCTCCCAATAGAAGGCTGTATACTAAGAGCTTACAGTACATGCATGGCCCCGCAATTGAAGGAACCCCATATTCACGTAACCTAAATCATGATGAAATGGCAAAACCAAGCTATACGCATTCCCCCAGCAAGGGCTCTCAGGCAATGGACACACACCGACCTCATACCAGAATCAAAAACCTCATGAAACTCGGTCGAGCCGCATGAAACAGGCCTGGGGATCTCAGATCCAGAAAATACCTAAACCCTAAACCCTAACCCTAAGCCCAAAACCGAAAAACTACCAGAAGCAAGCGCTGGCCTGCTGCTTGAAGTCCTGCAAACGGACCGTGGCGCGCCTCGCCAACTCCTGGAACAGCCTGCAGGTCTACGAGAGTGTCTACACGAGCCGCTTTACACCTTCAGCCTGCGAAGGATCCCTGGGCTCGAGGAAAAAAATGCAAATTCCAAACTCAGAGAGTTTCTCAGACAGGTTCCAGAAAGATGTTGCTTGAGGGTTCACCGCTTTCTTAGTGCGATCTTGCGATGTTCTTATCGTAGCACGTTGCAAAACTTCTGCGGCCGTCCTTACCTTAAAGCGCTGTTGCTTTGCATGGGCTTACTGAGTTTACTGTACTTGATTTTCCTTGGTCGCTCATGGGTGTTTCATGGGTTTGTTGAGATATAGCTTGAAGGACCCTGTGGTTCTAGAACGTAAAAGTGGGCCATGCTGAAGGTCCGCTACAAGAAAGGATATGGAGATTCCGCAGAGGAGGCTTTTGAGCAGTTTCAATACCTGCCCTCAGCCAACACATTGTTCAGGATTCAGGATCAAGCGTCAAGGAAACTCGTTGAGCACCTCGAACAGGCTTGCAGAACAGATCTTTTTACATGGTTATATCATCGAGGAGTCCGCAAATACGAGTCTTTCTTTGACCCCTGCACCCGAGTTGCTTTATCTTATAGAAGACCTGGAAGCCAAGCCGCCCCACCTTCCGCCTCAAACCCCAATCGGTGCCCCTGGGGCCTCTCGTGCTGTATCTGAAGCAGACCGTAGGCCCAAGCCTTGGAGGGTCCACGCTTGGCCAAGGTAGGGCTCCAAATCTACCACCGGCGCGGGCATAGGCTGTGGCTTGCTGTCTCTCAGCGATGGCAGGATTCAATTTACGCACACCCTGATATCATGTGACTGGGCTCGATGCTGTGTTAGCCAGCTCACCGCAATTGGCAGTATGGACCTGAGGAGCTGAAGCTTCACAAGTGTTGTGCTATTCCCTGGTGGTAATGCACTTCCAGATAAGAATCACAATGTAACATGGAAGCATCCTGAAAAAATGCCGTCATCACAACAGAGGTGCGACAGAGTCGGTCGTGTCAAAAATCAGGACCCCCAAAAACCCGACGCATAGCTGTGTGACAGCTCGGTTATGCAGGCCTGGGAGATCAGGTGATCTCCAATGGACTGGAAAAGTGCTTCTTCCTTGTGCCTGCCAGGATATAAGGCTTCAAGGGGTTTTAGTCACTATTTGAGAGATCAGAGACTTGAAGCTAGCATTTTGGTGTGCTGTCTTGAAAAAGTCCAATAAGGGAGTCACGTGTGATGCAATGACAGAGCTCATGCCGCGAGGGGTGTCGGTGTCGGCAGAGGACATGAGCAATCGACCAAATCAATCGCTTAAACCGCAGCTCTGCCCCCACAAAGTACTGCTCCGATGAGTTTGCGGGCCCTACAACCAGCTGTTCCAACTGGCAGCAGAGAATACTGCATCTTCATTACTTCGTCATTGCTGCGACGGAATCGCCAAAGAATGAAACATCACACACACCTTAGCATGTTCCAGGGAAAAGTCTGCGCACCTCGCAACCAACTACGCAGAAGATGCTACAGTCAAACCCACGTCCAAACAAACTATTGAAGCTACGCGGGTCTGCTGCCCCGTTGAAGAAGATGATGATGGTGGTGATGATGCTGATGATGATGATGGCGGCGGCGGCGGGGGGTTCGCGACGCGCTGTGCCGGTACGTTGCGGGTGGCGGGTGGCCGGTGGCAGGTGGCGGCGTGGTGATGGCTGTGGTGGTGGCGGCGTGGCGGTGGCGGTGGCAGCGGCAGTGAATTCGCAACATCTTAGCCTCCTGTTCTTGCATGTGAGCATTGCTATAGTACCAGTAATACAAGTGCAGGTAATGCCAGCACTGTGCGTACACGTATTGGCACCCTCGCCAAGTACCCAGTCCCCGGAGCCTGAATGTAGCATAGGACCACACAATGGTGACCAAGCAGCGGAGAGTAAACTCCTGGCGGAGTACGTGACTGTGCATGCTACAGGGCTGACTCTCGAGTGATAAGTCTTGGAGTTTGCCTTGCTATGCAGTGCACACTAGAGTTACTAGAGGGATCCAGCCATCCATCCTTCCACATACTTCCGGAAATATCCGGCAATCCCTGCGCGACTCCCTCTTTATCCGCCATGCAGGTGCGCATCGTTTGAAAAAATCCCAGCTGGTTGCTCGCCACTTTTTGCTCACGCCTAGACCGTAGTGCTGGCGCTATGCCGGCCTCTGGGGCCCTTTACACGCACATTGCTTCAAATGCAGGGCCTCTAGATACCAAAAATTCCTGACTCTTCCCTGCAGGGGCCTCTATAACTTTGCTCCCGGTAATCTCCTATGACTATGACAGTGTAAGGGGCAGCATCAGCCATTACACGCAGCCGCCGGAGTCAACGTTGCTGAGACGGCGGAGCTGCAGCGCCCTGCATGGATGACTCCGAAGCTTCTGTCGAGGGATGCCTACACTTACAAAGCCTCCAAAAAGAAGACGGAAACTACCATAATGGGGCTATATAGGGTTTAGGGCTTGGGGAAGTGAATATCAGTACCATTCTATGGGGATCGTTTTGGGATTATTGTGGGGATCCACCCCCCGCGTCATGTCCCGTATTGCCGCTGTTAATCAGAAAATCTGTGTCGAGTAGACTCAGGAAAAAACTCTCCGTGAGGAACATCGTCCTCCTTAAGTACACAGGTGCAACACAGGCGGGGGACTCATACTTCAGGACGTTTCAGAACATGACAAGCATGACTAACAGACTCCTTCAGAGTCATGATAAATGCTGGAAATGTGGAAAAGGCGGAGCAATATGGGATCGATGGCGGGCCATATAGTTCTCCGTTGGTGCAACGGGGGCCATTGGCAATCTCAGGCTGAGCTTGGCTAGAACATCTGGAATGATACTCCCTGAGCAGCACCAGCAGTATGAGTGACACTGGTGCTCACAAGAAGCGTCCTGAGCCTTGTTCAGGGGAGTAGAGATTCCCTTGGGCAACCCTCCCGCTAAGTCCATGAAATTGTGCGATCTTTCAAGACTCTTCAAACAATGTATTTTGCTCAGGGCACAAGGGGACCCTCGCTGTGCAGTTTCTGAGGGCATTACTCTCCTGCAAACATTCAGAAGAATCACGAAAGATGAGCGAAATAGCACGAGGAGGGCCATATTGCTAGAGCCTCCGCGGATTCCAAATCAAAGTTGCTAAGTTTTATGCGTGCGTGCGATGCGTGCCCTCTCGTCCTACGCATAGTATGTCTGCTACGACCGGAACATTGCATTCTAGATATCATATTCTGATCATGAAACATGCCACAAGATCATGAAACGGCCTGCAAACCGTATGATGTCATGGCTCAGCATCATCACAACTCGAGGACGGATTCCTGCGACGACACACCGACTGAGGATTGGCGTGACACTTTGAGTGAAGTTGTTAGCATTGTTTCAATGGCTTATTGAATATTATATATCATGGGGAATATCTACTATTAGGAGGGCTGAGTTCTTTTTCGAGGCCACTGCTGGGGCTCGCAGGCCTTCATTGATGGTCCGTGGAACAAGATGCCAAAATTGATTCCAAGCAAGGCACCTTGCAAATCGCGTCTTCCCATCAGATTGGCTAGGCCCTGCATGCTGGTTCGGACAAGACCCCGACCAAAACCTCATGACGGTCGTGGTTGGAGGGCTTTGTGGTGAACAATTAGAAAAAAGAAGAGCGATAAATTGGGTCACAGGGACTTGTTGCTCCTTCTTGCAATGAGAATTGAAGATGGAGGCGCCCTGCCATGAAGCTGAAACGGGAAAACCAGGAGAGCTTCGGGCTCCGAACTTCAATCGTGTCGTATGCAAAATAACCACGCTTCGTAAGGATAGAGTTGGAATTTAGGAGTACCCCAGGGCTGAACATGCATACACTGGAAACCCTAGCGCCTCAGAGGATGTTCTTGCAACTTCTGCACCTGAGCAGCGGTCAAGAGACCCTACCCTGAAGCGATCTTGGTGCACGAGAACATTCCCTGAATCCGATTCCTGCAGTATCATGCTACCAAACTACTGCAATTCGCGCCCTCTATCTTCAACTTTTTACTTCAACATGATTGTCATGATTGTGCTCTTTTATAGAAATGCCAGTCCACAGCCACATTTCTGGGAGATACACAGGTAGACCCACATACTGCCACATACCTGCCATGCTTCAAACCGAGCACACGCCAAACTCCACAAACCCGAAATCCCCAACCTGCCTTGGGGTTCAGGCTTTGAGGAGGACGCATCTAGGCAGGCCTGGCGCGTCGGACCCAGATTTAATACATCCAACCTCACTGACCTCCAGCATTCAAAACCCATGAGAGAGATTGAGAGAAGGCAGGCGATGACTACAGCTGTGAGACACTTCTGGTGCTTGTGTCCTGGCCCCTGGTAGGGCTGGTACGCGTCTACGGCAAATTAACAGAAGATGGCACATCCGCACATGTGCTCAATGGGACCTTGTGGTCAACCAACAGCTCCACAAAGTCCGGTGCGCAAACGTCCTGCTCGTTTGGGCGCCGAGGTGCTTTTGGCAGGGGCCACTTGAACTACATATAATTTTCCTTGAGGCATGAAAAGTTTGACAGAGGCTTTGCAGTTGACCAGCCACGGAACGAGCAACGTCTCGTTCAAGCCTAAGGATAATCTGTCCAGCTTGCGACAGGTTTGAGGCGAGGTTGTACAACTTGTTGGTATGCATGAAAACTTGCATCCGGTCTTCAAGCAAAAGACGTTGCAACTTATCCAAATTTTGGCAGGATACGTCAAGGGACCTCTGGGTGGCCTAGTTCACGAACCAGTCCTGCCTTGAGGCAGAATCGATCGTAAGCAAAAGAACATCAGGCGACTATCGGAAGCGGCTTGCCGCATGAACTTAACATCATCGTCCCCCGAAGGCTGGCGCATGGCTGGGGTCTTGTTACAACACGATGGCAGGCATGCTATGCTAATGGGCTGATATAAGTCAAAGCTAGGGATTGCGAGCGGATGCTCCCCAAAAACGTATGAGTGTCGTAGCGAAGTACATTTCACTAAATGCTTGAAACAGCAAAGGGATCTCCCGACCATAGATCTGATACTGCTGGCAGCCTCCTCCCCCCTGTCGGACTGGTCGTGCGACCTGGTGCGAAACAACCTCAGGCAAGGCCCCGGATATGTCAAAAAGGTCTCATGCTGGGGATAATAACAACGGGCACTTCTGAGTATGGCCCAGGCTCTCTCCCTTCTGTGCCCGCTCTGCTTGCTCCTCGTCCGCTCTTGTTTCGGCCTTCTTCCCGCGCTGTCTCCGTGCTTGCTGATGGCAGATCGCCAAGGGATGAGCCCGGCAAATCATCGATGCAAAAGAAGTCCTTCTCCCATGCAATCCAAGCGTGTACCAGAAAAGCATCAAACGACAAAAGAAATCGTCGGTCCTGCTCCACCTCGATGATATTCAGTCCAGTGTCGCACAGGCCCTGCGCAAACTTCATCACCTCTTGGGCATCGCTTCGCGGAAGTGCCCCGAATCGGTGGGCGGTGTTCCTTTCACTGTGGTTGTTTTGGGAGGCGGGCATGCCCAGATTCTTCGCGTTTGCAAAGAAAACACGCACAAGTTGCCACGTTCACGAGTAAGATTCTGCAGATCATCTATGGAAAGCTTCCATTTCGTGTTTCTCTTGCTGGCTATGGATTTGATCTCTCTAACCCAGAGGCCACCAAGCTTGGAGTTCGCCACAGTGGCAGGTACCTGCCTAGCCGACACTGCCAGCACGCACAGGGTATTCCAATTCAGCGTCTCCTTCCAAATTCTGGCCACTGGTCAAAACCTTGTAGAAAAAGCCCTGGAACTCCCAACCTCTGGAGCAATTGGTTGCTGTGTCTTAAGTGTAAGCACAGTTCAAAGTGGCAACCACTTTGAGGGGCCTTTCCACTAAGTCACTAATCTCAAAATAGCGTGGAGCCACTGGAAGAGGAATCTTGATTCTGAGCTGTCCTTGCCGTCAAACTGGGACTCCCAAATGTTGACAAGCTCCTGGTATGCTTTCCTCGCAGCATCCCGCTGCGTAGCGACGTCGACTCTCAAGACCAGCCCGGACAGCTTTGCAAGAACCCGTCCTTAGTTCAAATGCAGAGCCCAGTTTCTGTCAAGTTGAGGGAGGTTCACCTCTTTGGCCTATAGCACAACGTACAATAGCCTGCTCTGTACTGATCTCAAACTACCCCTACGCAGCGGCGACGGGGCGGTTGCGAAAAGGTTTCATTGTGAGCATCACAGCGAAGTGCATCAACGCGCCTTCGACCTACTTTGACCATGGATTACCGACAGTCAGCCTACAATATGCACCCAATGCAGCAATGCTGCCATGGCAAGATTGGCGATCAGTTCTCATCTCAGTGACTGCTTCTGGTCGCTGTGCTTGCAAAGACCACATGAACCACAGGAATTCGCTTGGCCGGAAGAAGGGCAGAGCATACTGCAAGAAGGTCTTCCTCAATTTGTCAGCGGCACCTGCCACTGAAAGGTGAAATCAGATGACCATCACATCTTGCTAGGCAGCATGCAACAGAACTGCCACCTAAAGTGGACCTATAGCACCCGTCATTCTTTGTGAAGCCCGGAACACGGAGAGATGCCTGTTGTTTTCGTCAATATGTTTCGTTTGGAGATGCCACGCAGCACAAACTCCTGGTCCAGTCAGGCAAGAGTTTTTTCTACTCGAACTTAGGGTTGTCTGTAGCTGAGCCTTGTCAACACAGTCCTACCTGGAAGATCCTGGCAGCCTAGTGGGCATGACCGAGCGCGCGCAGTGCAGTCCTCGCGGCTGTCAGGCTCTTGTTGCAAGGAGCTCAAAGACGCGCTGCGCAAGGCTTGCGCGGCAATGTGCAAAGAGCAATATATGACTGTCACGAGAAGCATTGCCAGCAGAAGGATTGCCCAAATCCAAACAGTGTCCGCGGACGGAAAGAAGATCAGCAGTCCAGCTAGGATGCTGAACAAAAGGAACCGAGTTGTTAGCAAGATAAACTCCAGAAGGTCGAGGATCTCGGACTGGTTGTTTGTGTACGGCTTGACCCATGTAGTCACGCCAAGCAAAAGCCCTGAGATCAAGGGAAAAAGAATCAACTTTGCGTTGTCATCTTCTGCCAAGGAGGTGTTTGCCACCAGCAGCATCAAGAACAGGTCCCCCCTCTTGACGATCAGATCCCAATACCAGTACTTCGGCTCAAGCCCTTGAATAAAGAATCCATATTTTCGGTAATTGTTTGAATCCTGCCGATCGTCAAGCCGCCAAATTTTCAAGAAAAGCACCACCGGAACACCAATGCACCAGACCAGCAGTCCGGCAAAGGCAATAGCAGCTAAGGCATGGTGATCTCTCTGCCAGCACTCCAAATCTGGATGTGGCAGAAGGTGCTGCACGTAGACCACCTGGCGAATCTTTGAAAAGTTGACCTAAGGCCGTTTCCGGACCAAAGACACACTGTACCATCCTGCAGCTACACAGCATTTTGACCCAGATCCCACCTCCCCTGCCCGTTCCTGGATCATTGGCGCGCAGCGGATGTGCTGCAGGAATTTGGATAGAAGACTTGGCCACAAAGCAATCCTTTGTTGTGCGACAAGGCTACGAAATCCAGCTACTTCCTCAGAACCAGCCAACTCAAGAAGCCTTAAGCCAAATGAAAACGATGTCCAAAACTCGCTTAAGCATCTGTGTCAACCAGATCGCTGGCATGCTTTGCTTTATCAGTTCGCAAAGCCCAGGAAATGAAGTGAAAAATGCAAAGTTTAGTTCAGAGGCATCCTTGTGTGTGTCTGGTGAGTTTTTCAACTCCTCACATATGTCGCGCACAAACGCATCGCATTTCCCTTCATTGCTCAGTGTAGCCTCAAGCTCAGAGCTTGATTGAGCAGAGCCCGCCAATGCCACAGCAAGGTCGACCACCGACACGCCTTCCATCTCCGCCTTTGCCTCGAAGGTTCCTGCTGAAGTTGAGGCTGACTCTTCACAAGTCTCCATACTGCATGACTGCTACTTTCTGCGAGTTTAGCAGGTACATGTCTCAGGATGTCTCATGATCTGGGAAAATCCCTTGACAGGTTCAACCTCTGGAACTCGGCCAGATGCAGGAAGGGCGTATGGCGTATGTCGGGCTCAAGGCCGCCAAGACCGTGTCACAAGGATTTCAAACTAAACGTGGATTCGTGTGGTTGTTGCAGTCAATCTGGAACCTTGCCGAACCCCTGACTGCATAACCTAAATGCCACCATGATTTGGGAACAGACTCTGCAACAGAATATGGTAGCGATCGCAACCTCTTGCTGAGTGATGAAATGTCTCAGTCTGCTAAAACGCATTTGACTACTGCACGAACTGCTTCATACTTGTATCGAGCTATAGGACTTGTCGATGCCAAAATGGTCCTCGTCGTTTCCAGGCCACGGCACCAAGGACGAGCCGCCGGAGCAGTTGATCGCTCATTCGGCCTTCTGCAGCCTAAGCTAGGAGATGCTGGGAGGCTTGTCAGTTTCAGGAAGCCATTATTTGATATTATTTGCATTCTTATGTTGTGAGCCAACGGGATTCGCAGATTGCGTGCCGTGTTGACCGACAGATTTGTGGATGTGCTGGTTGTTCCAAAGTGGTTAAGGGCCAGGAGAGTACATGCATGTACAGGAGCGAAGGTACAGAAAAGATCAAATGCACCACTTAAAGGGGCCGCCACCTGTCCCGAACTTTCTCTCCGACTTGGCGCGCTCTGCGCGGCTGGGGGGATGTTCAGATGCGGGGCAGAGAAGGGCTGCAAGGCTAGGGAGCTTTCAGGGACAAGCGACCGCTCGTAGAACAGGATTGGCAACTCCTCCGGCCAAGACTTCACATGGAGCATCCCAATCATCTGCTTCCAGGATCCCTGTGCATGGAGCTGTGGGGTTGGGTTTAGGGGAACCTTTTGCAGAGTGAGTAGAATTGTAGGCCCTGAGGAGATATTTGTGTATAAAAAGGCGTGCCTTGCTGTGTCTCGTGAAGTTTTGACCTGAAGAATCCAAACTAGTCGGTCTCGAGTCCGACTTTGCACGCCTCCTGGTGATTAAAACAAGTCTGTTGTTGCGTTGAGCTGCCCACAGATGTACATACGAGACCGACCGCAAGTATCGATAGAAAGCACGGAACCATTTCCGGTGGCTTGATAGGGCATCCAAAGAATTCTTGAGGCTATCAGTTTCTGAGGGCTTTGGAAAATTAATTGTCTACCAGATCCTTATGTCAAAGTTTTCAAAAAGCTCTTCAAGGAATCCTTCACGCCGCTCACGACCAGCTCGGCAAGGGCCCTCCACTTCGCACGTCTGCGCGCAGCGTCACTGAAGTGGACTCCGAACTTACTGCCCAAAGGCACCACCACGTATACCAAAACAGCACAAAGAAGCAGGGTGCCAATTCCGGACAGCACCGGTAGGCAGAGATGGTACACAGCTGGCGCCAACCTCTTGGCTGCTACATTTGATGGGAACAAAGCATGCGCCTCACAGACTGCTGCAAAGTCCACATTGACGGAAGGAACAATGTCCATGAGAGCAAACAAATTGTCAATCAACTGCTTCACCACAGTAAGGAATGGGAATCTAAGCAGCTGACATGCAGCATTCCCAGAACAGACACCAACAGTTGCATCGGCTTGCCGCTGCGACCAAAGAATAGGAGCCAAGCGATCTAAGTCAAATCCTGCAAGGGTCATCATTGACCGCTCACAAGCCTGTCTTGAAATTAAATTGCAAGCGCAAACTAAGTACTCTGCATACTTGATTCCTGGGAAAATGACCCAAGATAAGTCCTTCGAGGATTGAACAAGCATTCCTCCAGTGGAGCAAAAGGCGAATCATGGAAGAATGCAAAGCCAAAGTCACTGTTCCCGCTCCCCGTGCTGTTATCCATGCCATAGCGAAATTCAAGAGCGTGATCCTCGCGAGATCGGCGAAAATGGCACAACTGAGCAGAACAGGGCTCTGCCCCAAGCAAGATCCGCAGGAGTCTAGGTATCCTGGGTTGAGTTTCTGACTCACTCCAAGACTCGGTTCTTTTACGAGACAATGAAACAAAAGGACCATCTAACAGTTCCCCCCAGTGCCTTCCCCGGGCATAGCCCTCTGGGCATTCTCCGCAAAGGTGCCCAGTTGATCCTTCTGCGCACTCGTTGGAGAAAGACCCGCTGCAGCGTGTGTCTTTTAAGCTTCCCTGACACCTTGCAGAGCCTTGGCTGGTGGGGCTCGAAACTGGGCTGCCAGAGGAAGTTTAACAGCAATTGCGGGGCTTTGAAGAGGCCAAGGTGCCACCACGGCAAGCACTGGACCCGTCCGGCTGGAGGACCATGCACTCCACCGCTGAGGTTGTCCCGGTCCGAAAAAACCTTTCGACGGCGCGTGGCTGGACATGTGAACCTTGCTCGTCGAAGCCACCCGGGCATTCCAAGCCCCTGTACAAGCTACATGCGGCACAGCGCGCGAGGTTGCCATCGTCGTCCAGGATGGCATGGTGATCGGCTGTGCAGAAGCAATCCGCAATCGAGGATGAGCCGAGCTTGCTGTCCGCATTGGCAGGGCATTTGAATGAGCACTGTCCGTTGCCCAAGCTGGACTTGTAGAATGCCCGTGGACATGGCTCGCAAGATTCGCCCGTTGCTTGGTACCCAGCCTCACAAATACAATCCTGCTTGGAACGCGAGCCACCAGACATCGTCGTAGAGTTCACGGGGCATGCCACTGCAACTCCGGATCCATCACAAAACCTGCCAACACGGCACGGGCTGCACTGGCCGGCCTCCTCATACAGTCCTGCCTGGCACTTGCATTCCTGCGGCAGCGAGGCCCCGGGTGACAGAGTTGATTTCAAAGGATCGCACTTAACACAGGCCATATCTCCGACAGTTGACTTGTACTCTCCTAAAGGGCAGGCTGCACAGGCCAAAAGGCCAGCATCATAACCGTAGCCCGGTCTGCACACGCATTCATCTGCCTGCAGAACGGTGACTCCGGGTAGTTGGACTTCTTCGTTGGGCAGGTCACCATGGCAGAGGACACGGCGAGCTGTGATATCGTCTCTACTTCTGCTGATAAACCAATATTCGACTGCAAAGCATCTCCAATACCATCCAAAACTGTTTCCGCATCCAGCTCCTGTACTGCAATGCTTGCAAGCATCTGGGAGGGGTATTTCAGGGAAATGCTGAGTTGAAGTATCTCTGACAGGCGCCGAGAAGGAGAAGAAAGCAGGGCTATCTCGACAGACTCTGTACCCATCCGAGTCGACTGCGAGATACTGCGACGAAGGGTTGCAATCAGCTGGCGGCTCAACCCACTGTCCAACACATCTACAGCAACCACCCGAAGCGACAAGTTGAATGTCACCGTGGGAATGCTTGACGAGTTGCGAAAGTAGTCACCAGTCACACCACCTCCTCCTTCGGCTGTCACCGCTTCAGCTGCTACGCAGGAAGAGTTGGAGATGGAGCCCGTCAGGTACGTGGTGAAATTGTCTGGACAGGACGTGCACGCCGTATTACCTTCATGGGCCTTGTAAGCTCCTTTTGCACAAGCAATGCATGCGCCAGAAGAGAAGAAGTGGCCCCTAGCGCACACACAGTCTGCGCGCGAGGAGGCATTAGCATAGATAGTCGTCTCACCGTCAGGGCAAGGGACCCTGGTGGCCACGCTGCGGCTGCCCCCAGGACAATAGAAGCCTCGGCCGCACTGTGTGCATTTAAGCCCCGCATAGGCACGCCCCTCCGGGCAATTGACGCTCAGTCTGCCCGCAACTGCGCGAAAGGAGGATAAGGAAGACAAGGAACACGGTAGGCCACCAGGACACCAGCATGCCTGATAAATGCCTGGCGTTGTCTCCAAAGGAAGCTCTCCTACAAAGGCCTGTAGGGACGTGCCAACTTCTTTCAAGGTCAACGGCTGCTGCAGCCTATTGTAGCCAGGCAGGCCTGTGACTGACATTGTCAATGCATCGCAGGTATGAGATGTCAGAACTAACAAATCACTAGCCGTCAAGGCAATTCCTGCCAACTGGATTGCACAAGGACTGCCCACGTTGCATTCAGTGGTCTGATCGAATGGGCCCTGCGCAACCATCAGGCCTACGCTTGCTGCCAAGGCCGCTGGCACGTCACAGGCCCGGAACCCTGGCTGTGGCCGGCAGAAGCAAAGCCGAAAGATCCCGACTGGAGATTGCAACACCGTCATGGAATCCTCCACAAACTCAAAGCCCACGCCATCCTTAGCACCGCGTCAGAAGCTACCACACCGGCAACAAAAGCACCGCGCTGCATTGTTGTCACTGCTAACTACTCCAGGGTAGACGACAACCATGTCAAACTCAAAATCGCTTGCAGAGAAATTCCGAAATCCCAACAGCAACTTTCGCTTAACTTAGCAGGCGCGCGAATCCCCTGACAAAGGAACGATAGCATGCTGCAAACAATTGCCTCAAAGGAAAGCGTTCAACGGCAAAGCTGAAGGCTTGGGGAAACTTGTAAGCATCCATACAGGTGCAGGTTTTTTGGGGGGGGTATACCACACCAGCACGGACTTCACGTACTTTGATCTGCAAACCTTGCATCCAAGCATCCTGGTGCTCCGCAATCCCACCGCCCGGGAAGCCTGGTACGGGGAAGCCTGCGCCGCAAGCAGTCAGCACCATGATCCTGTCACCTGCACTGGCACGCACAGACTGGACGTCTGTCAAGGAACAAAGGTGCCCAACTGCGCAACTCACTTCTTGGTTGGTCCGAGGCCCGTCTACTCGCAGCTTGCCCAGCGGAACGACAAAGTCTTCTGGCAGGCAAGCAGCCAAGCCACACCAGCACAGGTCATATCCAGCTGTGTCCGCGTCTATGGATATGCGATGGTCAATGCCCTCCTGCAAGATGGATTCCCCGAAGGCCAGCGAAACAACGACAGATGGTTCATCGATGATCTCCATGTATGCTGTTCCATTGGTGTTGGCGGGGGAAATCGCGATACTGCGTGCTGAACCACAACCCTCGGATCGAATAGACACGTAGTTATTTGCGGACAGGCCAACTCCTTGAACTGGCCCCAAACCAGCGCAGTCCTGCCCACGTGCACACTGGAACACATGAGCGCTGAGAGGTCCAACCACTCGCAGCTGTCCGGCTGAGATCTGAAAGTCCTGTAGTTCCATGCAGGTGACGTCGTGCATATTTGGGCACCAACAAAGGCCGTAGAAGCCGCCCTCCGGCACGAAATCGACTGAAGCCTCCCCCCAAACATACAGGCTCCCCTCCTGAGTTGCAGGCTTTGACATCCCGGAGTCGGGCACATTTGGTACCTGAAGTAGTGTGTTTGGGAAGCAGCCTGACGACAGCACCGCCAGCTTGTGACCATCCTGTAAGCTGAAGCCACCAAGGGTCAACCTGCAAACCTGGCCCGCGAGACATTGGAAATCACTCGCTCCTTGGGGCCCGCCGGGCCGGGCGCAAAGATCCTCGTGGTTGGCTCCTTCAACCTTCGTGGTGGAGCCAGGCACACAATCCACACATGTCTCCGGTGATAATGCCCCAGTTTCGTTGCTAAATTTTCCGATAGGGCAGGGCTCGCACGGAGCGTCGGCAACCGTTTTGAAGCTGCCAGCGGGACAGGGGATATAATGAGTAGTTGTTGAAGAGCTGGAAGAGCTTGTTGAGCTGGTGGATGTTGTGCTAGATGAGGTTGAGCTTGAAGACGTCGTGCTTGAGGTGGTGCTGGAAGAGCTAGACGAAGTGGAAGTAGTAGTTGTGAAGGAAGAAGTTGTCGAACTGATCGATGTTGTGCTGGAGGATGTTTTGCTGGAGGTGGTAGTTGTGGAGGAAGAAGTTGTCAAACTGATGGATGTTGTGCTGGAGGATGTTTTGCTAGAGGTGGTAGTTGTGGAGGAAGAAGTTGTCAAACTGATGGATGTTGTGCTGGAGAATGTTTTGCTAGTAGTGGTGCTTGAAGAACTGGACGACGTGGAAGAAGTACTTGTAGACAAAGTAGTTGTCGAAGTGGAAATCGTTGCGCTGATGGATGTTGTGCTGGAGGCGGTGCTAGTCGAACTTACCGACGTGGAAGAGGTGGCTGTTGAGGAAGCTGTAGTCGAGGACGTGAACGAGATAGTAGACGTGCTAACTGAACTGGATGTGCTTGTGAAGGTCATCGTGCTGGAAGACACAGAAGTGGTGCTGATAGTGGTGGTCTGCCAGCATGGTTCTGGTTGTGCAGCATGAATTCATGTTGGCCGTTGGCCGGCAGGCGTCTGGAAACTTCAGCTGCCCCCCTCTCCGTCCCCTCTCTCCCCATCCCATGGCCCCAAGTTTGAATTGGCTCGTCTCCATCACGTCGATGAATACATGGGACGGCTGACATTTCAATGCGAAAGGCTTGGCGAACTCTCCGCCATTCGTTAAGCTTCGGGGCATTGCACCCCGAGGCCACGCCTTTGAGGTAGTGGCCTCGCCAAGCCCAAATCTGCGCATGCTTAGCACAAGCTCCCCACAAATCGTGCTGCCTGCTGCGATCCCAAGGGCAGAGGCGGAAGCGCGCAAGGGTTGGCGAAGCAGGGCTTTCTAAAAGCAACTGTTTCAACTGCTGTCGTCAATCACCAAGGCAATCGGCAGCAAGTTCGCTTAAGTTAAGTAGAAGCCTACACAAACACAAGCATGCAGCCCTTGACTTGACGCCTCAGCCAAAAAAAATTATACCAGGCCCCGCCTGATCGACTTGGATTGACCAGAGATCGTCTCTGAGACCTCACTTGGCTTGAACCTATCGGCCACAAAATCCGCCAAACCATCCAACAGCCAGGAATCCTAAGATCAAAACATTCCGCACCGAGCAACCGTTGGCACCATTGCTAGTCATGTCGTGTCCGCCAAACACCCAGAGTGTTCCACCTGTGGTGATGACGCCGGTATGGCGCCAGCGCCCAACAGGGCCAGACACGGAGACCAGCGTCCAGATTGGCGAGGCAGCCTGAGCTATTTGGGTTGACCCTCTTACGGGATTTTACTGGAAAGCATGGCGCAAGTTCAAAGATGCTCGCGAGTTAGAGCCATGCTTGCTATCGGGTCACCTTTTTTTGCGGGAGCTAGGGGATCAGGCTTAGGCCATGAATCGCATCGCGGGCCCGCACTGCAAGCAAGTGAGTGGAACTGACGTCAAACTTGAACATGAAAGGTCTGTGTGTCTCTCAGAAGGTGTACAAGGTCTTGGCCTAGCTCTACCACAAGTCGGCCGCATTTTGCAAAAACTGCACAAGCATGTTGACCACCCCATAGATGACAGGCCGCAAAATGTTTCAGACCTCTCCAACGCCCCCATGCGCCTACCCGCTCGGGGCTTTTTCTGCAAAGCTCTCTGACTTCGGTTGTCCTAGGCAACATATTGAAATAAGCCCCTGGCTGGATGCTTTTCAACACATGGCTTTAAAAATGTTAGGGCTTCTTTTGCGGGGTCCGTATCATAGGGACTACTGTTGGGAAACAAGTATATGAACCATGAGGGGCTGGTGAACGCCTGGGCCACCAGGGTTTGAGCATTTGCAAACGTCTCTGTTCGCGGAAGCTGTGAGCAATGCATGATTTACTTGGATGCCTTTGATACAGCGAAGAAGAATCAAACAAGGAAATAAATTTCAAAAATCCTGGGCCTGCGCCTTCATAAAGGACTCGCATTCTTACTTCTAGTCCTACTCCTACTTTGGGCTGGATAAGAAGGTCCAAATGGGCATGTGACATCTGTCTCTTCCTTGTTGCTTCACTCCAATCCTTCCAAGCCCCATCAGTTATGTTCAGCCCGGGTAAGTATGACGGCGCCAGGAAGCTTCGACATCGATAGACCACACGTCGTGATAGACGTCATTAGCGCCTTGGCGTCATAAGGTAAACACTAGGCTGAAGGCAGACTGACTGCATGGACTTCCTGGTTTTCACGCGCGCAGAGATTTCAAATGCGAAGCTAGCAAGATCTGTTGAGAGGCCTTGGCTGTGTTTGACGTGCCTCAACTTTGCTTGCACAAGGTCCTGCATACACGCTCGACTGAGATCATTTGACAATCCAACCCTTGTCGTCAGGCAGTGACATCTGCCATTGATTGCCTTGAGCTTGGGCGCTGTTGATCCCACCATAGATCCACATCACCCCGGCAGTGGTGACAACGGCCTTGGCAGTGAAGGGTTGGGAACAGCATCAAGAAGAGTTGATTCCCAAAATTGCTGTAAGAATTCTATTACCCGAAACCATTGCAGAAACAAAGTCCCTGGTCCCTAGTGCATCAGTCTCTCATATGCCAACTTGGGACTTGATTTTTGAGTAAACAGCCCTACAGCAAGGCTGCTTATACCTTAACGGATTCCGAATGGAATCCGAAGCACGGCGGGACCGTTTATCGGGATCAAAGCTCAAAGCTTCAGCTTGAACTCTGCAGTGTTGGGCTTATGGCGGGCAGTGCCTATCCCCACATCCGTTCGGCTCCCTGCGAGGTTGTTTTCAGAATCAGAACGCCCCCCACCCCACCACACCACAAATATGACATAGCGCCTATAAGGAGGGCCACAACAAGGATCCATGTAGTTGAGATGCCTGTCAAGAATCAAATCTGACACAGCGGCAGTATGGGAGGAACGGGCGCCCGGTCGCGGGGAACTCGAAGAGAAGTCTGTCCAGACCAAGGAATCAGCCTGGCATGCAATCGTCTGGTATCGTTCAAGCTGTCTCCTCTTCTCAGTAGATCTGCATGATTGAATTTGGAGAGAGAATGTGCACACGGAACTGTCATGAGTTTTCCCCCGTTTGGGGTGCTGGCAGTTTTTTTCAAGCATCGTTGATACGCCCTGGGCAGTATGCCCAAATCAACAACTGAGAAACCCGCCCTGCTTAAACCAGCCCCATTCCAATGATGCTCAAGAAGTCTGAGGCTTCCGGCATGGAGGTCAATAGAAAACAGCTCGTCGCTCTTGCCT
Source organism: Symbiodinium pilosum (assembly GCA_905231905.1). Classification (NCBI taxonomy): domain Eukaryota; class Dinophyceae; order Suessiales; family Symbiodiniaceae; genus Symbiodinium; species Symbiodinium pilosum. The sequence goes on from CAJNIZ010037892.1 coordinate 26,772, forward strand.
AGGTGTTTGATAAATGGCAGACAAACCTCGGCTTGAGTTTTGCTGCTCACAAGCTGAGGCCCCGGCTGCCATCGTCCCCGCCAAACAACCACATCACCCCGGCCTCCGTGACGACGGCGCTGTGCTCTGAGCGTGCAGTCGGCTCGTTCGAGCTCGACAGCGTCTTGCGGCTGAGGGAAGAAGCCTGCCATCTGTACGCTTTCCGTTTGTGCACTGTACTTGCACAAGGAAGAGGAAAAGCGTGTTGTGTGTTTCTGATGATTTTGTTAGCGCAGAGGTAGCCAGACTATGGAGCAATGCTGTTGCTGCTGTTGCTTCTTCGTATCTCTGAATGCTGATCCTCAGCAAGGAAATGCTTGAAGGGGTGCTCGGTAGACACTGCAGGTCATATCAACGTGGGCTCGTTGTTGCAGAGATTTGTTGGTGGACCACTGGTTTGACAAGGGCATGCAGGTACTCATGACGCAGGGCTGAGTAAGGAGCCGTTAATCTCGGGCAGGATTTCCACTGCGATATCGCCGTTTCAGTCTTGCTCTAGCAGGCTTCCGGCTTGCCCCCCCCAGGAATTGATTTCGTGAACATCGGTCGAGCACATACGGCTCTCTGCACTGCGCATCCAACGCAAACTCGAATCCCTGTCGGTGCCTGAAGATCGAAGGAAGTGAAATGTTGCAATCTGCCAACACCTCAGCTCGCACACTTCAAAACCACAGAAATGCTCTGTGTAAGCGTTCACCAGCACTAGGACCCCAACTGTAGTGCAGCCCGCCCCACACCCACATCAAGCCGTCCGCCGTGACGACTGCAGTGTGAAAGTAGCGTGGAAACCACTTCTGACCATGATATGTCCAGGCCAAAGGAGAGGCCTGTCGCAGCACTTGGCTTCAGCACGAATTCGCCATGCTAAGCTGCTAGAGGCTGAGGCTGACATAGCAGTATGCCTAATTTGTGCCTGCCCTCCTGCACTTGAACTAACTTAACTCCACTATATTTGCTCTGCTCTCATCTCGGTCCATGCACTCACCTAGTGAAGCTCACAACGGTGGACTAGTACAGTATGCCGTTTCCACCAAGGCCTGCAAGTCGATGGAGTATAACCTGTTGCTGTAACCCGAGTAATCGCCTGAGCAGAGGACTCGCCCGAGACTTGCTGCTAGCACTTTGAAACCTGTACTGGGGCAGCGGCCATCGCCCAAGCCGCCGTAAAGCCACAACACCCCATTCAAGAGGACTGTGCTGTGGCCGAAGTAGTTGCCAGCGCTGGACACAGAGGCCTCCGTCCAGACTAAGGAGGTGGCCTGGCATTGCTGCATCGACTCGGGCAAAGGACTCTTAAGCACTTGCAGTCGCAGGATTATAATGAAAGATAATGGAAGCAAAGTTGTTCCTCACTCAGACCGTCTCCAAAAGAGCCTCGAGGTCGATGGACCATAGATCGCCAACTGTGCCTGGGCACGTCAGCGCTGCAGGGTCACGCCCCCGGACAAGATTCTTTTGGCGGGCTCTCTTGATGAACGCGTCATGACGCGTCAGTTGCTGCGTCCGTGAGCATTGCTCACATGGGGCTTGTCCAATATTCTTTCATCTCGAATCGAGGGCTTGCGCCGCGCTTGCGCGGAGCTTGCGCGAGCTTGCTTGCGCGCGCAGTTTGGCTCAAAATGGTTT
>CAJNIZ010037892.1:28536-66384 GCA_905231905.1 Symbiodinium pilosum
TACTTGGTTTTCGTTTATATAAATCGTAAACAAGGGTTTTCGGACAACCCCACATGTACTTCTGAATTCCACCGCTCTTCTAAGATACTGCTTCTGCGGTCTTCGGACGGCGGCCACTGAAAAAGATTGAAATTCTAAGATGCAGTTGCAACTGAGGCCACTGCTACCGTCCCAGCCACCATAAATCCACATCACACCATCGGACCCCACGGCAGCACTGTGAGCATTGCGACCGCTTGGAAGATTCGATGCGTTGGCCTCCGTCCAGTTCTCCGTCCAGGCCTTACTGAGTGATGCACGTTCGTTTGCTGAATTGCTCCCCTTAGACTTCAGCTCGGACTTCAGCTACCCAGTGCTGCCGGCCACAGGTCGATCAGAGCAGAACGATGCAGTACCGTTGCAGCATGTTGCCGCAGCTGGTGGTATCTTTGTCATGTTTCATTCGTTGATGTGTTCAGCACAACGGTGCACACGATGACGGTATCAGGAAGCAAATAGCATCTAAACGACGTCGTACAACGCCAGCATGGGGCAAGGGGCGCGCGGAGCAAGGACTGTTCTGTGTTACTGAATTGTGCTAGAAAAGGAGCCAAGACGCAGGCCAAACTAATTTGCAAACCATTTCTGTGTTTCACTGTGACTGATGTGTCGAAGGTCATCAGTAAGCTTCCTTGAGTACATGCGACAGATGCAATTCAAAGATGCAAAGCTGAAACCGGCCCTAGCCTGTCACAAACCATGATTTGAGCGAGAACAACTTTGATCTCAGAAAGGCCCCAAGGCTGAGGCCCCGGCCTCTACGGCCACGCAAAAGATGCTGGACCTCGACGAAAAGGCTGACCAACGAAAGCCGCAAATAATCGCAAAGGAGGATCCCTCAACGTGGTGGGCACGGCCACGGGTATCAGTTATGGCTGCTTGAGGACCCCATGGTCCAGGGGTGTGGATGTTCATGGTCTGCAAGGAAAGGCTGGGTTTATTCCTTCTGGAAGCTCCTGCTCGCTGCAAAGTCGCTTGATTCCAGACTGCACGATTCCAAGGCCTCCTTCCTTCGCTCACCTGTTGACGGCTTCTCCGGTATCTAACTGCTTGGGTTCCTGGGCTCCCGGCAGAAGTAGCTGGCCACCCAGCCAGAACGGTCTCAGAATCATGGTCTCAAATCACGAGTCCATACTTGCTGCAACCGGACGTGTAAATCAAAGGCACAATCTCCCTAGGGAAGACCTCAGCCAATGGCCAGTAGAATTAAGATGTTTCTTGGGTGCGCAGTCTGTGCACCCTAGCTATCACGCCAAGAGGCGGCTCGAGCCATGGACAGTTGGCGAGATGTGGGGAAACCCCTACAGACCCACTTGTTGGTGTACCAGTGCATAGGGAACATCAAGATATGACACATGGCAAGCTTACCTCGCAACAACTTCACTGGTCCGTTTGGAAACCGCTTTGTGAGACAGTATCCTCGGAGCTTTTGAGCAGGTGGAGGACGTAACACTGAAGGTCTGTAGCCTTTGGAGGTTAGCTCTGCTGTAGGTTTCACTTAGTCTTGCTAAGCCTGAGCGTTTCTATGAATCATAGAATCATTGATTCTATGAATGTCAGACATTGGATTGATGTAAAACACCGACGTGGCATAGTCTGCACCGATCACGCGGAGAGAGAGAGAGAGAGAGAGAGAGAGAGAGAGAGACAGAGAGAGAGAGGGAGAACGCGGGAGAGTAGGTAGGTCTCTGGCTAAGTAGGCAACCGCCAGCCGCCAAATGATGCGCTTATATTCAAGAAGAGGGTCTACTGGAGTATCGTAAACACAGATTTGGGCGCCAGAATGGCCTCAAATCCCTTAACGACGGAATATCTTAATCTCCAGGCGTTGCCTTCAATATTGTGCTTTTCTGGGAAGCAAGCGTGCGTGATAGTTGCTCAAGATCGGGCCTGCCTTCGAGAAAGGTCTCTCCTGAATCACTAGAAACACCTGCAAAGGGAAATAATTTTGAGTCTCTAATCGGCTTTTGATAAACACTTTCGAAGAGCTGGTCGATCTTGGTAGCGGAAAGTGCCAAGTGCTAAGGAGCATGGATCATTTGATCCCGTTTAGAAGAACATGCCTGATCTCTAGGGAGAAGTCAGATCTAGAACACAAGACAGCGAGTGGAGAGGCAACTGCCAAAAACTTCTCGTTGTTGCTGATGTGATGGCGTTACGTACTGCTTGCCATGCGTATGAACTTGAAGGCAATGTTTGCGAGCTCCACATCAGGCAGATCTCCAACAGACTGATGGGCTCACAGAGGAACTTTCATCCGTTACCTCCCGAGGGGCAATGGAAACATGCGATGTGCGCCAGCTTCTGCAAGGCTGGCGGGCTACCCCTAAGGAGGATTGCAGAACTGCCAAAGCTGTCAAAGCTACAGTTACATGGCAGATGCCACTCCAAAAAAGAGTCTGCGGCGCTGCTCGGCGAAGCAAGGTAGAAGGTAAAAGTGCAGCTCCTAAGAAGTCAATATAGTGCAACTGTGAAACCTGTAAGGATGCTGTGGTGTCATGCCCAAAGGGCAAGATAAAGTAGATGCATGGAGCACCAGTATCTATGCAACATCTCCCCTCATCTCGGCAAACAAGTGCATGCAGGGGAACCCTTTTTCGCTAGAAAACCAATTGCGTCTCGTTCGAGGCGGGCTTGCGAATCTGCTCCACTATGTCAGAAACCAGGGCTATATTGCCTTAGCGAATGCAGGTCTTGCTTGCAGTCAGTTTGCAGGAGGGCGCAGAGCTTCTGTGCAGGGCCTGCGATGCAAGATCCGTCTACTGGGCCTGGCGATCAGCACTGAAGAGCGCACACCCATGCACACCTGACTCCGGATCTCCGCAAGTGATAGCTATACGCGATGACTCACTACCACCAACATCCACCAACACCTCCAAGATCCACCAGATGGAAGACACCAAGCAAAATGCGACAACAATCAACATCATGATCGGCAAAAGCTCAAGAAGTCCAATGTCCATGAAACCGTTCCTTACTAACTTACGGAAAAAACATGAAAAACCGCTTGCGACATTTGGAAGCCATCTCTGATCTTGCAGCAGGCCACTCAGAATCCACACGCTGGTGCCAATGGCCAAGATCATTGCTAAGCCTGCAAGAATGATAAGAATGTGAGATGATATGACTCTCCGGTGTCATATTGCAGCAACCAAAATTTACCAGGAAACCCTGAAGTGGCTAAAGTGGTCATGCGCCTTCAAGTAAGCAAAGGTGATTCGTGCAGTTCTGATTTCGAGAGACTGTCACCCTCCGGAATCTGTTCTGGATTTGGGGAGGTAGCCACCACAAGCAAAGTCCCAGCATGCCTCCCCGACTGCCGCATACCTCAGTGGACAAGATGATGCAAGATGAAGGTTGCAGGATGTAGAGGATTCACGGTTTGGTAATCTGAGCCCAAATCCATTGCTGTAAGGAGGTCTGGGGTAAGGTGGCCAACAAGTAGCCCCACAAAGGGATTTGAGAAGCCCTTGAAGGGCAGAATCGTCTTCTGTAAGTGCTGGGCCAGGCTTGGATACAATGTAGCTAGCAGCTAGGATTCAATACTTCTCAGATTGATCGAATTCGCTTATGAGTGGCAAGCAAGGGGAGAGGAGAAATGCCCTGTGATTAATACCGTCTCTTTCTGCGTGGCTAAATGAAGGCTAACAGCTGTGGCTTTTGGAAATGTGGGGTTGCAGCCTTGCGAGCTTTGCTTTCTCCCTGGAACTGCTACAAGCCGAAGAAGTCAGAGTCTGGCCAGTAGCAGTTCTCATCGAAGCTCCGAAATGCACAGCTAAGGGAAACTTGCTTCGTTGCGTCCCTGAACTCTACATACCACGTGTGTAATGAAGGAGTCGCTTGAGCCGAATACCTGCCAAAATTCATGAAAAAGCTTAGTGCTCCTCGCCCAGCGGCAACGCGCGCATCCCAGCCGCGCTCCGCTCGGGTGCGGACGAAGAGCAGGGGAGGAAAGACCATGGCCATCCTCGGCCATTCGTGCTCGCGATCAAGGGAAGAACTCGGACTAGAACACAAAATCATGATGACGAACAAAAGATGAGTGGGAGTATTACTAGACATGGAGGCGGAAGCAATAATTGGGGCTAGCAGCTGTAGCCGAGCAGTAGTAGAGGTTATGGTGCTCTAGAAGAAGCATCAGCAAAAATAGCAGCAGTCGCGAGTCTAGAGGCAGAAGTAGTACTTGTAGCATGGCACTTGCACTCACCCTCCCGTCTTGGTACCGTAGCTAAATCCGTCCTACTCCGGAAAAAAAGGATGCAATGCGCCGGGCTTCCTAAACAGACGGACTGGAACTTGGTTGGGACGGCATCTCATCGGCAAGGATGCTTGCAAAACGACATATGCGAAGATTCAAGGAGGAATACTGAACCCCCTGTCGAACGAACCTATTATGTCCAAGTTCAGAAGCTCTTTACCCTGTTCTACCAAGATTCCTACACCACCTTGCCTCCGAGAGGCAGGGTTGCACAGCAGCCCCCACCAAAGCGTAGGCATAGTTCCAAGCCTGCGATTTCAAGTTTCAGCAAGGGCCAGCAAGGGATACAAGGCCGGTTCAGTATTTATCCTCACTGGGCAGTCCGGTTGCCCATGGCTTTAGCAGTTAGAGCTGCTTCCACGAGTCGAGAGGCATAGAGCCCCGAGCATGTCAGTTTTTCTGCACAGTCGATCAGCCCATGCCAAGGGCTCTGTGACATCTGCGAGATATTCGCTTGATCATGAGTGTGATCGATCCGGTTGGTGCTCTGCAAGCTTTTCCCTACCATCATCGCTTCATGCAACGGCGCAGTCCTCCGAGCTCTTGGGCGACAACGGCAAGCCTTGATCGCTGCCGGGTTCCCAAGAAAAAGCGGAAAGAGATCTCTTCCGTGGGTAGGGACTCAAGAAAATGTGAGGCTCTCACGGATCGGGCGGCCTCCTGCTCGGAATGTGTGGCACAGCGTTTAGTCTACACCACAGGGTGTCCTTGCTCACGAGCTGTCAGAACTAAGACAAGTGAAGATGAGATGACTAGAAGACCAGCGTGAAAAGAACTCACTCAACCAAGCATAATTAGCAGTGAGAAAACAAGAGCACGGTATGTGCTCCGAGGACAAACACTTGCCTCGATAGCGCACTCCCATACAGTCAGCAACATGCGGGCAGGGCACGAGGACAGGCATATGCTGAGGACCACGGACACTGCCTTGGCTCAGGGCTGAGGTGGAAAACAATAGAACCCTGTCAGCATAGATGCTGCAGATGGCCAATCAACTTACCAAGCCCATGTTGCTTAAAAAAAGAGCGAAATGGGCACCGATCAGAGTTGGGTCGATATTCTATCCCTATTTCCAGCGAATACAGCAGAATACTTTTTTTGTATTCCCAGCAATTCCTGGCACACAGAATACTTTTTTCTTAAACAGAATACGTTTTGGTTTCAGGAATACTTTTTAACCTACATACAATATGGCCTCAAGGTATTGAAGGTCTTGAGTCCTACTGTTGGGATATTTTTGGGATGCCGATTTCCAACGTCAGGGGCCAAATGGTGAAAATTATGTTGAAATTCTGTAGCCATTGAACTCTGTACCCGTACTAAACCTGTACAAACCTAAAGGAATGTGAAAAAATGGTACTCATTTTCACCTTTTGGCCTTCGGAACCGTACTAGGGATAGTTTCCACTCGTTGAGCCCATTGAAGCCCTGTTCCAAAAGGCCCTTAAATACTGAATTTGTGGTAGTGCTACGGAATACATTTTTCCGTACTCAAAAGAAAGTTTTCCTTGAGGCAGGAGCACAAAAAAGTATACTCCTGCACTTCCTGAAGGACATCAGGAGTCTCAGGGCTTGAAATTGATCGATGCGCGCGAGCCACCCCCAACTAGGAATCTGATATGGGAGCTTGACCGTCTGACAATCTGGGTCAAACGTCTGCTAAACATCCAGTTCCAAACGATGCCGATCAGTGATGGCAGCACTACACGCCTCAAGACTTGGAGAATATCAGCACATAAGAAAACCCACGGGGCTGTCTCAGCGCGGCAAATTGACTCCTTTCAAGGAGAAAACTGGTTCGCGTTCAATCTCAATTGGATTCTGATTCTCGTTTTCTAGGACCTGCTCAAAACTGCATGTTATCTTGCATCCCCAGGTGAATCCCAACAACATCCTTGCACAATAAGTCCACCATCTCGGTGAAATCCTTGTGCATCCTATTCAACGATCCTTACATATTTAATTAGGTCATACAGCCCAGGGGCTGCAAAGACCATGTAAGGCGCTTCGTGATGGAGCTCATCGGTACGGAGGCAAGCTGACATCAGCACATTCCTTGCAGAAGTTGCACTGCTGGCATTATCTTGGCAATGCTGTGGGAGTGCCGGAAGTTTTTCATGTGCGCGGATTTGTGAGTAAGAATAGTAGAGATTGCCTAGGGATTTTTGTGCGTTTGGAAATATGGTGTGGGCGCATTTGGATGACGAAGAGGCTAACGGGTATTGTGCAGTGATGTATTGGGAGCTGTCACGCGTTTTAAGGACAGTTCACCAGGAGTCTATAAGGATGTCTCATTGGAGATACCTGGCTCTTTCGGTGGTGTATGTAGAGACACTGCCGTTGGGGCGAGAGCTGACGCACACGCCAAGCGGCCGAATTGGGAACATGATGAAGATGTACGAGATAAACACCTCAGACGCATTGACTGAGCAGTGATCACTGCTCGATCAGACTGGGACTTCACTCACTGCGGCTGGGAAGCCAGGACGAAGCCGCACCTGAGGAGGTTTCCCGAACGAGACCCCCAGTGTTCACTAATACTCTGATACACCATCATGCTTCAATGAGGACCTGAGAGAGTTCCAAAGCAGCTTCAAAGTTCCCAGCAAGTAAGGGTTGTATATAGCGGGACCCAATCAGGTCCTGATGCATTTCTCCCAAACGCGCACGTTTCCCTTGACTACCGACTACTGCGCTGAAAAAAGACCTTGCATGGTAGCGCTGCACGTCTGCATTTAGAGACACAACTTCTATACGGCAATCGAGGGACTGTGTGTGGAAGCCCTCTCCACCAAGGAAAATGTAGTGCATGTTAGCATGTTCAGTTCATGTCAGCGTGATGCACTTGTTCCTTTTGTCATGCGCAGAGGGAAAAACGGCACAGCACTTGGACATCTCTAGAAAAGCTCCAGTGATAAGCCAGGATATGGTATCTGATGAATCCCATGTACCTGCAAGGGCAGCCCCCTGTGGTGCTCAGGTTTAACAGGACAGCCCCTGTGTTGTTCGGCTTGGATTTTGGCAATAGGTTGACAGGTCATGTACAGCTGCATGTACGCCACGTGTTTTGGAGAGCCTGCAACAGACAATTTCCAGAGCGATTCCGACAGTCTGCACACATGTATGTCAGTCACATGCTCCAGTGTGATTGCAACAGTCATGTTTTTGAGGTTTGCCAGTGTCATGTGCATGCACTTTCTCATTTCAGAGCAAAGATTGTTGTCAACAATGACACAGCAAAGACATCATGTACAGGCGGTCAACTTCCGCTGAGATTGCGACAAGTGTGCTCTCTCCTCCATCATGCGTACCCACGGCCTTCAGAAACCTTCTATGAGCTCTGTTGAAGCCCTCACTCCTCATCTAAATTCTCTTGTACAGATGCAGAGCAAAGCTGATCAAAATCTACATGGAAAGTGTAGCCCAGACACCACCGTGCCACCTGGTCGATAGAACGGTAGCCTCCCGGCTGAAACAGAGTGTGGGCTGCTTAGCAAATTTCCAGCTGTTTCGTTCCGCGATTTCTGTTGAGCACTGGGGTGCCATGATGATGGGTGCGGCCGCCCTCTTCCTTGTCCCGGCTCCACGCGGCCAGTCATTGTAGCGCAGCTGTCAGCCTACTTGCAACCTTTTCCAAATCATACTAGACCCCAGGAGGTTCGTAAAACTTGCGCAACTTCAAGAAACTTGCCGGCAAACGCAAAGTTTACTGGCCGGGCCTATGGTAGTCAACGCGCTGCTGGTGCACAGGTCGGCATAGCGCAGATACACAGAATGTCCGAAGACTGCTGAAATCGCCTTGTCACTGACTCTGGAGCTTCGACAGCTTAAGCCAATTGAAGGATGTGGAAGGGTTCAAACCCTCATGGTTGTTGTCATACACCTGTATATCTTTCCGGACATGTCATTTTTTGGACCCCTGACCTCAGAACATTCTCAGGAATTCGGCGAGCAACGCTGCAGGCCCTGCACCACTCTGCTTTGGCTCGGTAGGAGGTTGCTGTAGACCGGATATGCTTTCCACGGCAACGGTGACAGTTGTGAGTCAGCCTAATACTAACAACTACACATCTCGTGTCAAAAAACATCCGACCTGCCCCTCAAGCCCGTACAGAAAAAAGTAAAGCCTGCAACCTTTTCCCATTTCCCCAATGTCATCCCAGAGGCATACAGAAGGAAATAGACCAATCCGGTGACATGCCGCACGTTTCCCCATGAATTGTCTTGCATCGAAGCCTCAGCCATTTGCACAGGGGACGAGCCAGGATTTGGGAATGTAGGACTTTCGGAGGATTCGGGGATGCTGGTGCAGCACAGGAGCGAGAAATCAAGGATGCTTCAAGACTTGGGACAAGGTGCTTGGATTCAAGTGGAGTGCAACCTTACCTCGTCTCTAGGATAGGCATCCACGGCCTCTTCACGTACCTTGAACCAACCTGAGAACCGTGTGGTTCAGACAAGGTCACTTGACTCACTTGACAGGCCGTAATATAGAGGCACTACTCAACATCAAAAACCCGGAGGAAACGAACCAAAAAAGCCCTTGAGAGGTGCACCCGAGTTGCTAAGATGATGGGAGACGAGGCTTGGGTGGAGTAGGAGAGCAGGATGATCGGAAGCACCTGCGTCCAGGTCTCAGAGTTGGGGCGTTGGGATTTACGGGCTCCTGGTTTCGCAGGGAGGCTGCGGGCTGGGGCTCTCCTCTGTTGTTCTGTGGGGGGGGGATAAGAACTTGGGGTGTCATTTCCCAAAAATTGCCCTGACTAGGTTTGTCCAAACATCCATTTATGGTCCCTAGCTTTGTTCTTGGTACCGACACTGCACGCAAAGCAGACAAAGGTCCGCTCGCCATGGCGCTGGGCTGCCTGTTCAACATGCCCTTGCCAGCGAAATCAATAAGCCCCAAAACTTTGTCTGGTTCTCGACGATAACTTTCCTTACGATCATCATCACCACCATCCAAACCCTGATCACTAGCTGCGACTGGCAGAGCTACTGCCGCAAAACGCATGACGACTCTTGCCCAAGATGTAGGGATCCTGAGAAAGCAGCATCTTACCCTGTGTGGGATGCTTACTCTGCCCGTTGAAGTGTTCAGGTGAAGTCCAGCCTTGATCAGCTTCGTCACGTCAGGATTGAAGTAGATCAGCTTTGAAGGTGTCGCATCTGGTGGCAGAAGTTATGACCATTTACAACTACAAAGCGTCGGAGAATGGGAATGAGTCAAACATCCACAGGCCTCTTGCAAGGATCATCATTTGAGGACCCAGATTGTTGGGGAAAGACAGGAGCAACCCCCTGCTTGGATCAGCAGCCATTTGCGCTAAGAGCGAAATGCTGTTGGGTTTTGGCTGTTGGGTTTTGCATTTCGGGCGGGAGGGTTCCGCTAAAGGCTTGTTGGGATGTTGAAAACGTCATTGAAAAAATGTGGAAGTGCTGTGAAAATCCTAGCCCATGATTCTGCTTTAGGAGCTGTATCTGTGCGACACAATGCCTAGTAACGTTTGCATCGCACTTTCGCTGCTATTACTATGATAGGGTAAATGTCAAGATGCCTGAAAGTTGAGATGGACGCCTATTTGAAGAACAGACAACATAGCCGGTCACGGCTCTTGATGCTGGATCATCAGACTAAAGGAAAAACGAAGGGCTTCCCAAAAATGCTCAGGCACCCATGTGCTCCACGTAGGTCTCACCGTTGACTACATCCAGGTAGCATGGCACAGCAATAGCCAGCATCTGGAGCACGCATGCCTCGTGCATCTGCATAAGACATAGGAGTGAAGAGCATGCAAGAAAGATGATTAGTCAAACAAGTGCATGCAGCGTCACATGTTGTTCCTGAGGCAGGACTGTTTTTCAGACACAGGCGTTTGGCAGTTGAACACCAGCCTGCAGGAGCTAACTCAGGCTTTTGCAAGCCAAATGATCATGCATGTGGCTGCCAGGTAGCAAATGTCGCGACGGTGGACAGGATAGCGATCTTCTTAAGGGACCTCCACCGTACACTCTCACGTCACGGGAGGCTTTTTACAGAACTACTTGTAGGTGCTTCCTGCTACCTGATAGCCACGACTCCATTGCTTGCAACAAGCTCACAGGTCACAGGCCTGATGAAAGTGAACGGGACCAGCAGAAAGAAAGCAACAACGGCTGCCTTCTTCCGCTCCCTTAGAGGAGTACTGTTGGGCAGGGCGTACAACGGACTCGACTTTGCAATCAAGCTCAGGGCAATCGGGAATGACATGTTCTTCAAGTGACCCGCAGCTGAGACCTCCCTTCACAAGCCAAGAGACTTTTGCCACTCGAAGGTGTCAGCAAGGACGTCAGCAACTGTGACTGCCTCAGCATCACAGGACATCACAGGCTTACCATTCATTGAAGCCGACCCGCAACACATGGCAGCTGAAATGCATCAACGTCAGTCAAGAACCTTTGAAAACAATCTCCTGACCCTCAGCCCTCTGAGCGCTTGGCATAGGCAGTGCAGGTGCAGCACATCCTTAGACATCGCATGTGCGCAAACGTCCCCTTGTCTCAAGACCCCTCTGCGAAGGTTATCGTAGCTAGGACCCGCGTCCGCGCCTGCCCCCAACCCATTCTTCACCAGGGGTTTCATTGTGCACCTTGTACCGGCTAGTATAAACGCTAAGCCGCTAAGCCCTACAACCCAGCATAGCACTTTGCCACGGAGCAGCGAATCCAAACATCAAAACATATCTGAACCCAATTCAGATGGGAGGCTGTATCGTCATAAATGTCGCGATGAACCCAAAGCCCATGGGTCCGAAGCACCATTGACCAACGTCTGGGTACGACCTTAGCACCGATGATGTTTCTCAAGAGATGCCGTTAAGTCTCTGCTGTTGAAGCCAATTGAGGTCAAGTGGGAGGGGAAGTTTTCTTGTGAGTACAAGACTGTTCCAATGATTCGATATTGATGGTTAGGGGTCTTTGAGCTTCGTAGCGATTTTAACATTGGTGGCAAGCGCTTGGGTTTGGGCGTATTGCCGTTCTATATGAAGAATGTGGACCTATAACGTGAGGACAGTTCAGAAGTACAACCCAATGTCCTCAACTCTTCAACCCTGCCAAGCCGTCAACGACCTGGTCATGAGGGCTCTCTGAAATGTCAGGTCTCTGTGTCAGGCAGAGCAGAGCACATCGCATTGCCAATCACTGGAAGTTCAACTTCTTAGGGTAGTTGTTCCTTCATTAGATGCAATTTCAGAAGCAGAGAGATTCTATTGACCTGCAAACGAACTGAGAACATTTTTGGAAGTGTCGAGAAGGACAGTTTGGGTCTTCAAAAAATCGCCGACTCCTCGGTATTGGGTCCTTGGCGAGCGATCCTAAGGTGGCACAGTTGCTACACTGGCTATCATTAAGTCTCGTACTATCATGACTGCATGTCTCGTTACTTTCTGTAAAATCAATGTGATCATTACCTGTTGTATCACGTATCATTACTGTTTTTGGGTTCACCTTAGCATGCACACACAAAGCTTAGTACGACCTAGATATCTTACTTCCTAAAGACTATACATCTGTATATATCCATGCTTCCCGCTTGAACCCCCACTTCTTTAAGTCTTTGTCAGAAACCTATTACTACCTGGTGCTTATTAGGGCATCAGGGAATGCGTCCCTATAAATGTGCCTCTAGACCTGTGCTCAGTTGCCCATTTCCTGCTAACCACACCAAGCCATAAGGCCCAAATTGAAGCTTCCATGGCATTTTCCGTTCTGTCGCATTTCACCTGTATAACCTCTGTAACCCCTTTAAAGGCTGAAGACCCACAAATGTAGATCGGTGCGCATAGGCCCAAACCATGCAGAAGTTTCCAACAACCTTACCGCAGTTTCAATTTTCTTGTTCGGTTGCCTACCAACCATCCTACACCCTCAACCCTCAATCCTACAGTAGTTTTCACGTTCTCTTTCAACCCCACTCCTTACAATTGGGCTGCTGTCAAGGAACTTTAATCATTAAGTTACTATAATAAAGGAACCCTAGCATTTGCCAAATGACCGGTATCATGGTAACTTAAAGTTCCTTAACAGCAAGCCAGATAAAGCTCGGCACAAAGGGCACTTTCACTTTGGCAAGCTGGCAGGAGCGGTAAATCAGGTGCAAAGTGTATCCTCAGGGCTGACTTTAGAAGGGCTATGAGAGGCTGGGGGAGTTCAGGTTTAGGAGACTGTAGACTTTGAAGAGGTTGTGTAGGGCTATCTACTGTAGGGGTTTAGGGTGCATTCTCAATGAAGCCTAAGTGTATGGTTGAGTGTGGGTAGTAGTGAGTGAAGGAATATTACATGGGACCTAGCGACCCATTACCCACCCTACTAACCACCAGGAAGGTCAGGCTTGTGGCTAATGAATATGTCGGAAGTTGTTACAGCTAATCACTAGTAGCCTCTTCTTCTCTGGCGATCTTCATCAGGCGGTTACAGCCGGGCTGGTGGCTACATCAATAGTACGGGAGGTGGTGGCATGACGCGATCACTTTGCATCTTACGAACTGACTGTATCATAATGAAGGGAAACCCACAGCGATGCAGAGCACTTCGAGGAACCATCAATTCTGATTTGAACCTGCGGACTTTGCCTGTTTGTGCAATATTCTGCGCAGAGACATTTGTGGAACCAGCATTTCTTCAGGGACTTGAAATCCTAAATCGGGCGAATGAAAAGAACTCTTAAACTCTGGTGTTGCCTCAGGCGAGATCATGAGCAAGTTGTGGGGCAGGTGCCTTCTCAAAAAAGAATCCAGTCAAGGATGTGAGGATGATCTAGTTAGTTGATGAGATGATGTCAGGAAACTCAGGTACCACTGCACTGCAGCAATAACATCATCTGAGATGACGCAATCTAAAGCCCCAGGCAGCAAACTGTAGCCAGGCGGCTGTTCAGAAAGTTGGACAGGGCATATAGAGACAGGCCAAGCACCAGACCCACCTGCTCTGCATCAGGAATCCGGATATGGCGCCGTAGAATTGAGGCTTTCTTGGGTTTAGGGTAAAGGTTTAGGAGTTACAATATGCCAGAAGCAGAATCCAAGAACAGCCCCGCAAGGGCGAAAACGCTCTGATTTTCGGACTGGCTTTTTGGACCCATGTGTGGTCCTGGAGTCCCAATCTGTGTTCTCCCGCCAAAATTCAGTTACTATGACGTCTGATGAAGAATATAAGAATTTCCAGGAAGTGCCACTGGGGGCGCAGGGGGGGAACTTGCGAAGCGCAGAAACCCTGGGCTCTGGTTCAGGTACTCCCTCGTGCCGGCAATGACTGGACAACCACGGATGTCTTAAAACGCACGCAATCTTTTGCATGCCTTTGCCGCTCCCCACAGCCATCATACTGGAGCATTGCAGGCGTTTGACTTTGAATCAAGATGAAGCGCCTGGCCGACACGCCTGAAGCCCTCAGCCTAAGGCCAGCCTAAGCCCTGAAGAATGAGCAAGTGTCGTGAAATTCACTCCATAATACTATAATCTACCATAATATACCACGGTGCACCATATTCTGCCATAATAAGCATCGAAATCTGTGAGAAGAATCTTGGCCTGGCCTCTGAACACACCCAGCCGACAGCCAAGAGCGACACGCCCAAGGCATTGTTGAGCAGGTTGAAGATCCTTCCCAACGCAGGTGTGGAAGATTACTTGCGGACCTACGCCCCAAACCCAATCCAAAGTCTTAAGCCCAGAGCCCTACCAACCCGAAACCCTGATCCCTAAACCCTGGATCACTATCAGGCCTTTTAATTATACGTGACAGGCCCATCCCAAGCACTCTAAAAGTGAAGAGCTTGCAACGAAGCTTGGGTGGCTCCCTGATAGCCGCAGAAACTGCGGCTTGAAACCTTGAAACCTTGAAACCTGAGCCTTGAAGCCCTGGTAATACCTAGCAGTTTCCCAAACTAGGGGGACCCCAATATAGACCCCAATATACTATGAAATCCTTATTATGGGGGTCCAAAAAGGTACCCCTTATCTAGGGAAAGCTCCACCTAGCCCTGTAGCATTCAAGGCAAGGAGCGCTTCAGTGTTTGACTGCAGCGCAGCCTTGTTGTGTCTCTGCTCATCAAGCCTCAGAACGCATCTCAGTTCTTCAATGCACTCATGAGGCGTTGGATCAAGGGCTGACCGCCAGAAGCAACAACTTCTGGGCATTTCAGGGCCTGATTCACGTTGGCTACTCTGTTGATCATGAGTTCATCAGTCCTTACGTGTCAGTTTTGGATTTCAACGCGATTTCAATAACAATGGTTTCTCATTAATCCTACAAGATAGTGCCATGAATCTGTAGGACTTGGAACATCACAAGACATGACGGAAAGCTGCGCAGTGCTTCAGATTCGGAGCGGGTTTTGGCTGGGACTGGCTACTGCAGTCTGCAACATGGCAGCTGCCTAGACCTTGCAGAGGAGTCGGTGAAATCAGACCCAGCATAGCCGTGCCAGCTACCCACTATCTCAGGCTGGCTTTCTGCCTAAAATTGGCCCATGAGAGAGGTCCCATGGTCTTGTAATGAGTATGCGTACCACATCAAGCATCAAAGACTGCCCTGATTGCTACGCGCCTGGAATCCATGAGCCCTTCTCTGACCACCAAGCAGAAGCGTAGAAGCATCTTAAACCACCAAACTGGGGCCCCCGCTCCACCGGCAATGCAACGAAGGAGCTCACTTCCTGCCTTGAGCTCGGCGACTGGGGCTCCTTGCGCTCAACATAGGACAACTCTTATGTCTGGCTTGTCAGGGTCCTTCTTCAGAATCAGGTCCTTCTTAGGGTATATCAGTCCGAGAGACCCCCCGTACCATGAGCCCAGCAAACTCTGTTGCAGAACCTGCGGTCGGAGCATTCGAAATACCTGGTTGGGGATCCATAAGCGCGTTGGAAGTTGTCAGAGAACATATTTCGGCACGCATGGGCCAGCAGAGAAGAAGTGACTCAGCCTTTTGACAACACCCAGAGCGCCAACCGCAAAGTGGCGGCGAGGTATCATCAGAACCGTTTAATTGTCTTGGGGCTGGTCTGCAAAGAAAAATACAAGCAGCAAGCGACAGATCTTGATGATAAAGAGCACTAACAAGCCTGTCAGACTCTATAGCACCATGCTTTCCAAGGCCAGGAAGCGATGCAAAGGATGAACAGTGCTTCCAAGAAGGGGTTGCGGGATCCCTGGCGATCTTGCTTTCATCCATGGAATTAGGTACTTACTCTATAAGGCCCCGTCCTCAATGCTGAGGGATGTGCCTTGGCTGCCGATCTGCTTGTTTGCAGGAGTTGCTTCTCTCAGCCAAAGCAACAACCAAATACGCACCAGCTAAACAGCAAAGCATTCGGGAAACTGCTGGGCCGGGGTGCCGTGGTGAGGCCTGAAGGGGAGATCATCCTCGTCAGCCATGGCTGCCAGGCTCTGTGGAGCTCTGGGAACGCTTTGGCCTCCTAAAGCAACTCAAGTCCTGCCACTGTACCTCATGAGCTGTGGAGGCTTCTGGGTGTAACCTCTACAGCCTCTACTGGAATGTATTGGAGCCGTCCCGGAGCCAAATGGCTGGTTGCAGGCTTCACCTCCGCGCAGCTCCAGCTAAGCGCTGTGCACTTGCAGCGCTCAAAGGGTTTAAGTACTCTTGGCAACGATACAAGGACTGTAAGACCTACAGGAAGTCAACAACAGTGATGCACTGGATGATCGGTTCCATTTCTGGCCCGGACCCAACTTTCCCCCCAAATACTACAAAGGCTTGTGACTACAAACTAGATCAAACTAGCTTAGTGACTTAATTGCTGAACTGCCCACCAATTTAGACGGCCACCGCAAACCCCGTCTTGATGAGGCCTTTGCCATTAAGCTTTCTGATTTTTGATCTGCATTCTTTGGAACGCGATGTTGCCGCGTCATGACCCTATCATGGTGTACAAGCTGGCCGCATGTGCCAATGCTTACTTGCATAAGTCTTGGTCTTCGCGTGCTCCTAGTTGACCTAAGATCCTTAGGTTCGAGCTGCATTAAAGGGTTTGGGTTCGCACTGCCTGTGCCAAAAACAGCTTAGAGATCTGATGCTGCTCCAGTTGCTTGTGAGGTTAAGAACCCTGGGACCAAAACAGGAACCCAAACCTAGTTCATGGCCCACCTATAACGAAGGCCTGCCACATCCTGATCATCATACCTTCTGCTAGTTACGAGCTGCAGCCTTCCCTATTTGGAAATAGCCTTGTAAACAAACCACCCGCGTCTGGTCCAACCTCAAAGGCATATGCAAGAGCGGCGGCGGCCAGGCGCTCGGCACCCAGGCAATCCATGGCGGAGGGGAGCTACACATCTCAAGTCTGCGTCCGTGCTTCATACCTTCTTGCCAACTTCAAGTATTCCACAAAAAAGGCCCTCGTGATCAAAATCATCATCGAGTAAGGCGAAGCCTGAACTTGACGGTGTCAAACGCCAACGCCGGATGCGCCAATGGGTGGAGCAAGATGCTTTCATCTGGGTTCGGACACCCACCAAAAGTGGATTTTGTCATCATTGTCAGCTATCGCAAGCATCATATGGCTTAGCAACCTTGAATCCACATGCCTGGCTCGTAGCCAAAGTCTCTGAACCCCGCTTCGCATGTACTCTCTTGGCATTGTAATGGCTCCTCCAGCAGCGCGGGCACGCAGGATGCGGCCGCTTCAAACAAGCCCCGTGCGCCTCAGCCAGCACCAAAACAGTCATCGTGGCCATGGTGATCCATGAAGTTTCCCATAGTGGTTGGCCACAAGTTCGAATTTTGTTGCATATCGATTACATGTGGAGACATAATGTACACCTATACATGTATGCGAATGTATATATACATTTACACACGTGTTGGTATTCAACCATATGCAAGGGTTTCCATCACTTGTAGGGACGGTATTACTCCCCTAAACCCTACGTTATGCAATCACTGTAGTAATCCTTACCTAATCCCGAACCCTAAACCATCTATCCCCATACATACACCATATACACACTACCAAACCTCAAAACCCCCCAAACCCTCTCCAGTATGTGATACGTACATACGAATATACGCGCATACCATATCCTTCTGAGCCACTATACAAAGCCTGCTTCCATTGTATTGTCCATGTTTTTTCCACTTGATTTTCCACTATTGGGTTATCTATCCCCATATAATCTCTATGTCAACTCATATAATGTCTGGAATTGAATCTGCGGGACCTAAGACTGAGAAACCTAAGCCCTTAAACCCCAAACCCTAAACTCAAAATCGTAATACCTAAACTTCGGCCCTAAACTCTAGCAACTCTACTTAACCCGAAACCCTGCTGAAGCTGAGCAAGGTTCAGATGCAGGCTTCGGGGTTCAGCGTGCTCAGCTTTGCATAGGACCTCAGTGCACAAGGGCATCCATTGCGGGTGAAGGATCCAAAAATCAAATGAAGATCAAAAAATCAAAGCCGAGGAAAAAATCAAAATATTCAAATGTGAGCAAGCCCCACGCGAGATCGATGAAAAATGCTGCAAATGATGGAAATGGTAGAAAAATGCTGGAACAGTATATCAAAATATAAAATTGATGAAGATAATGAAAATGATAGGAAATGATGAAGGTGATAGAAAAATAGTAAGAAAATTATAGACAAGTTGCAAACTGATGAAAAATAGTGAAATGATAGAAAAAGGATGAAAGTGAGTGAAAAATAGTTAACATGGTCAGAATCCAACTCGAGCATAAAAAGTCAAAGTAAGGATCGACAGATGACGGAAAACATGGAAAAATAGAAGCACAGTGAAAAGGATGAAAAAGAAAGAACAATGATGGAAAATTATGAGAATGATGAAAAAAGCAATGAGAAAGATGGAGAAATGATGAAAGTGAGGAAAGCAATGAAGATGACAGACAAATACTGGATTGTGTGTAGCTTGGCGTCGCGACAAGGGGCCTCCTGGACTCCTTTGCCGCCTGCTGGGCCCATCGAGCACTCACATCCAAGAACAATGGCATCGCTCCTTGCACGTGACCTGCGCCACCCCCATTACGATACCGCCAGTCCCAAGCAGAAACCCTAACCCTAGCCAAGTGTTCAAGCACGTGCTCATCAAACTGCAACAGACCCGTGCAAGGCCAGCCTAATCTCGCTTGCAGCTGCTCATGGGGCCGCGGTGGCCGGCTGGCCGTGACAGAATCACACGGCCACGCACAGCGCTCCGATGTGGCATCTGCGTCCAGGGTGCAAGAAGGACACCCGCGCTACAGGCCACTGACAAAGCCGCTCCAAACAGAATGCCCCGCCAAGCATACCTGTCCTTGTGATACTTTTTGCGGCCTTTTGGTCAGCACGGCATCATACGGAGTGTCTCGCAATTGACGGCTATCCCTGCGCTACGGCTGCAAGAACCCCACGACACATGCTCTCCCCAACGACTCACGAATCTGGTGTTTGAACCTCCCCTTGTCCCCCCCCTGATCCCATCTCATGCTCCCCATCGACGCCCCCAAGACGTGAACCGCGACCTCACCTCCCCAACTCACGTCCCCAGCTGAACAATGGGGTTCCACCATATTGGCCGCTGCACCGGGTCCGGTATAACTGCATGGCCGCATGACGCCCATGCCCATAAGTGTGGAGGTGTGAAATCAGCAAGTGGTTACGTCAGGCGCACGAGGTCGCCAGTCCCAATCTTTGGTTGGAGGCTCCAAGGGCTGAAGGTGAAAGGCCCGCGAGGTTAGGGGAAGATTTGGGCACATACATCTTGAAAGTTGAACAGAAAATGCACGGTTTTGAAACTGGGGATCTGACTATAGCTGATGACAAAAATCAAAAAAACCTTACACATCATTGCTGAAGAAAGATTGCTTCGCCGTAAGGGTACAACAGCTGAAGTTTCAACTCTGCACTGGCACTCACTCGCAGGCGAGCTTCTTCGTGGCACACGTTAAAATTCCAAAAACTATAGGAACCCTCTTGTACGTCCCCTTGCAAAATAACACCAGGATAATACGGGGGGTAGAGTTGGGTTGATGTACTGGGCCGGACGTCGATTCCCACGCTCCCGGAGTGGTCGCTGGCCATGGGCTGACGCAGGCCCTGCAATGCGGCGCCGTGGTGCAGGCCGGAAGTGTTGGCGCAGTGGGTGGATCTTGCGCAGCTTGGTAAGGCAACCGGGCTGCGCCCTGCCACCAGCTGACGTCGCAACTCATGAACCCTTCCCGGGAAGTTAGCCACGCGTCGCTGACTGAACTGCGGTAAGCCTTGACGAGAGGTGCTGTCGAACTGCTGCACAAACGCTGGCGTAAAAGCCTTGATGCTGGCTTGGGACATGGCGCCCATTGCGCGTAAGCCCTCGCCATGGCGCCTTCGGCAATGGCATTAAAAGGCTACACTCCTCCTCAGCGCGCCTTGACTGATGCTGTCGCGCCAGTGCAGCGCAACGGCGTCCCTCCATTCCGCAAGGGATGCCTCGAGAGGCTGGAGGTACGCGCATGTGCGGCAACATGAGGGCCTGGTATCAACTTGCAACCCCAGCTCCCACAGTCCTATGATCTCCTACCTCCTGAAATCAGACTGCGCAAGCCGAAGCAAAGGGTGGGCAATGAGGAAGTCAATGAATCGGTGTCCATCCCACCAAGTCGGCAGCAGTTGGCGCTACTCCTCGTCAGTGGTAGCGTGCACGGTGAGCTCACACACACACAGACACGCACCGCTCCCCCCGTTCCACATTAAAATCCCCAACGAAAAAAGGCAAGTCCCCGGCATCTGCACGGCACCATAAGAAGCATCCACACAATGATCAAAGGACAATGTGATGAGGAACCCCCCAGACATGCTAGTTGCTAGACCTGACAGCCACCACCAGGCCGCCGCGGATCTGCCAGCAGCGTTGGAAGCCTCCGTGAAGCATAGCCCGCATTACTCAAGTGAGCCCTGAGCGCATGCAGGACTCTGGGGCAGCGTCGCCACTTATCAGTCAAGGACTTAGCTCGCTGGTCACTTGCGCATCGCCCGAGCACGCATCTCGCGGACCGTCCTCCACTGCACAGCGCATTTTTTTTGCACGTGAAACACTTTCTATAACCCTTACGACTAGTGGCCTTTTTCGCGCCTAGAACCTTAACCAGATCCTGCCCCAAAGCGGCGTTAATCCCCGATCCGCCTGAGCCTTGTTCCAAAGGTGGCTCTGTAACGCCCTGCTAAGCTGCCATTGCGCCAACAAGGCCCAATGAGGCTCTTTTGGGGCATCTCCCCACCATCGCGCATGCCTGGACAGCACCGCAGGGCGTGCAGCAGGATCACCGGTCGGCTTACGCCCGATATTGTAGTAACTGCCCTTATGACATGGTGGCCAAGTTCCACCATGCCCACTTCCACCACGTGGCGGTGCGCCAGCGGAAGCGAGAAAAATACTGGAAAATCAAAGACAATTTTGAAAATGATGAAAAACAAGCGAAAAGATTTTTTTTTAAAAAAAAGTTATTAACATGAAAGAGAATGATAAAATGATGAAAATAATGAAAAATCATGAAGAATAATGAGAATGATAGAAAATTCCTGAAACGCCAGAAAGCTTATCCAAAATGATGGAAAATTAATAAAGATGATGTGAAATAATGAAAAGTCATGGAAATTAATGAAAAATTATGGAAGATACCAGTAATGAAATGAAAGTAAAATGATGAAAAATAATGAAAAGATTGCAAAATGATGAAAATTATGGAAATTATTGAAAATGATGAAAATGAATTTTGAAAAATATAGAAAGATGATGAAAATTATGAAAATTCATGGAAAATTATGAAAATGATGCAATTACGAAAACCAAAAAAATGGCAGGAGAATGAAGCATGGATGGAATTAAAAACAGTCAGGGGGATTTGGGGGGCGCGCAGCCGGCCCCTCTTTGGAAACAAAATGATCTTGCATAACTCTCCCTTACTGGTGACATGATATTTTTGGTTGCAGCAAGGGTTTTCGGGGGCTTCGAGGCCTCCAGGATTTCGGCCTCTAGCCGAGGCTCCGGGCGCAGTGATGGAATATGATGATACATGTCGACAGGGCTCCTTCCTTCCTTCCTTCCTTCCTTCCTTCTCCAGTTTTCCTTGTACTCCCTTCCTTTTACTTCCTTCCTTCCTGCCTGATACAGGTTTTCCCATTTAATTCCCTCTCAACAGAATATTTTGACGTTTTTGTTAATCCTTCCCTTCTTCCTGCCATAGGACTCCCCTCCTATTTTGATTTTCTATTGATCCTCACCCGATGTTCTATTGATCCTTATTTGATTTTTTGTGATACTTATTTGATTTGTTGATCCACCTCCCTCCAAAATGGGTGGTTTCCCAAAAGAGGCTATCTTTTTGGGGGGTCCCCATGATCAGGATTATAATATCTTAGAGGGTCTATATTGCGGTCCCCCTATTTAGGGAAACTACCAAGTCATCCTGGAGGTGAGCCTTTACAGAGGCTATACAGGGTATATAGGGATATGGGTTTGGCATGGGGATTATACGGGAATGAATAATGACCCTGATAATGAAGAATAATTTTAGCTAATTGTTTAAGAGGATTAGGGCTTTCCAAAGTTTACGGGGGCCTTGTCGGAGGTACCTGTAGTAAGGATTATACAATAGAGGGGTACATAATGGTACCATGTGAAGATGTTGAGCATGCCCTTGTCCATGTGGCTTGGAATGTCAAGTGCCTGCGCGCCTCTCCCCATGAATAATGGAAGCTGCTGACATAGGCTCACCAGCCTCCCTAACGCTATGGCAGCCATATGCCCAGAGTCACAACGCGGTGACCGCTTGGCATGTCTGACAACAGTCCCTCACAGGAACCCCGTACCGACCCTTGGAGAACGTGGCGCAGGACGTAGAATGTCTGAATCATAAGTCATACACGGATGCTATCGCAGTGTTTTGCCAGTGTGGGATTGCCATTGCATCAAGACCCAAAAGCCAGAGAACCTGCACCCTTCATTAAGCTTCGCATCCTTCTATGCGGCGCACCAGAGAATTGTCGACAGCTCAAAGGGCTTGAAATTCTTTACCTGTCAAAAGGGCACACATCAAGACCATCACAACATCTTGCTTAAGTCCACAACTTGACTGGCCGTTGATATGGAGATCCGTCTCAACCATCCAGGGCGCAGGCAGATTAGCCGACTAGGTTAGGCTGAGAGTCAAAGCAGAAGATGGGTCGTTCGGACTTTTGTGGTCTTCCCAGCCTGGCCCTGCGCTGGCGTAGCAATGGCCTCTTCAGGCAGTATCAGGCGGATCAGTAGCAAGACTGACGAGAAATGCCTCTTGTTTGCGCAGCAGTCGAGCTTACTTTTCTGCACACCGGCCGCGCGCGCTTTGCTGGCTCGGGGCTGCGCCCAGGAGAGACTGGCCCTGTCGGATGCACCAAGCATGCTGTCCATGGCAGGCCCAAAAGTGCGAGACTGTGCTAGACAATCACTTCAGACTCGCCCATGCAGAGGCATTTGCCAATGAACCTCAGCTGTGCTTGAGGGAGCTTGCTGTGTCACTCCACCTCACCACAACATTTTCTTGGTACCTACCAAATTAAATGCCAAACCTCAAAAGCAAAAGCAAGACAAAGCATGGCACGTACTCTTCTGCATACCGAGCCTGACTCGCCTGACAAAAAAGCACAGCCTGACCTTGAACCTTTGCATCGAAGCTCGGAGCGAAGAATCCCCTCAACATCTTTGGCATCAGCAGGGAATGAATGGAGCCGTAGCCCGGCAAGCCGTGAGCGAGATCATGTGTTCGGAGTTCGCTATTATTTTTGGCAATTGTTGAAAGCGTATCGACTCCCAAGCAGTATAGATGTCAGGGTGGCAGAAGGCAAAACCCTCAAGCTTCTTTAGATAATTTCCCAGCAAACCCCTCAGCTTCAGCTGCCACGTAGCCGCTGCGGCACCTCAACTGAGCGGCACACATTCAAGGACGCACTGCAGGGCGCAATAAAGCGAGGGGATCCCACTGAAAATCAAACATCAGCTTTGCTGTGGATTCCCCGTTTCCAGCAGATTCTACTCAACCGCCGATGGGGCCAGGCCATCAAAACAGTTCTCACAGTCTCGCGCTTCGAGAATACAGTATGCAATGGCAACATGGCTTTGGAAGTCCCAATTTCAAGAATTCTGCAGCAGTTCATACAACGTCAGGCTCCCCGCGCCCAAGCCCCAAAAGCCATGGCAGAATTTGAACAGCTCCCGACCCAAACGTGAGCAAGTAAAAACCTTCACAAAAATGGGTCGAGTCGCCACGAAGGTGCAATGTGGAGCTCGGGTTCCAGTAAGCACTGCCTCAATCTCAAAAACAAATCCAGTTGTTTCAGGCTGCGTGATTTAGGCTTTCGGGTTCCTTGCGTTTGGGGCAATGTTACTTAACATTGGGGAGATTGTTGACACTACGATCACTACAGCAAACTAGGCCGCAACAGTGCAACTGGTTTCTTGCAGTATTACGTCCCGGGTCGAACACTTCGTGGTTCTACTTGCAAGTGAGTGGTCAGTAGTGCTGGAGAGGCTGCTCACGAAAACAAACTCCACCTCCAAATCGTCAGCGATTGAAAACCAACTGTGTCAACAAAGCCGCAAACCTCCTTTATGAGAGGCGTGTAAACGAGGTTCTGCAGCCACAACACGATGTAACTGCGACAACCCAAGCTGCCTTCAGCTGGTGGTAGGCGTGGCAGGTGAAGTCAGCAGGCTGGGCCTGCTTCTCGGTCTCCACATTCGTGGCCACCTCGTGCAGGGTTCAAAGGTTTGGGATGGTTTGAGGATATGAAGGTTATGGGCTTGGCGCTTTCCACTTCAGACCCTACATGGATGCTGTGCTCAGGTCAGGTAACCACAACCACTTGTCCGAGGTCGTGCCGGGAATTTTTGAATGATGTCCTTTGCAGCCCCTAGTTGAGGCCAGCGCATCAGAACCGTACAGATCGGGCAGCTTCAACTTTGAAAGATCTAATTTCGGTGCTGCATTTCTCTTGCCTTGCACATAATGCACGAAGCGGACCGCTGCAGTTGCACAGCCGCAAATACCATATCAACTTACATGAGCTGACTTGGCTAAACCTAGAGAAGGGGCCGTCCCATTACCAAAACACCATTCATGATGCTTGCAAGGCTCTGAGATCACAAAGTCGAAGCCTGAGATGCAGCAGTCAAGATTTCGCGGACAGTAATTAACTTGTATGCATACCTGTTTGCTGACTTCAACCCATCTGAAAGCTATGTCTACGATCTTGATGAAAGGAATCGCGTGGCACACGCCAGCGCAGTTTCAACAGTACCTTGCGCAACCTACGGACTTCAAGCTACCTACGCTGCTGGAACGCACCAAAAGCTAGACTCCAGACCATGTACTTCACACCCTGCTCCACCTCTGAGTCCTTCAAGGCCTGGCCAACCGCAACTCAGAAGCTCAAGCCCTTGCCCACAGCCTAGCAGTCAGTCATGATACAATACGGCCGTGCTGCTTATTCCAATGCTGCTTGCAACGCTATACAAAAAAAGTACAGCTGGACCGTTGGCAATAGCAATCACAAGTGTAGAGCCATTGCAGCAACCGAGATTTTTGTGCCAGCAATGCTGAGGATGAGGATAAAGATAAGGATCAGGATAAAGATTGGGAGCAGGATCAGGACAATGCCGAAGGCTGTGATGATCATGCTAATGACGAAACGGTGGAGGATGAAGATGCATGCTGGTCACTGGAGCTCTACAGCTACATTCCAATAACATGAGGGGTACAAGTACACTATTTCTTCAGTCAGGACTATAAGAATGCAGCCCAGGAGACCAGGAATGTAGGTGGTCTGCGACTGGTACCCGTAGGTGTCGCCCACGTGGCCGTAGGCATCCGCGCCGACGCTCCAGTCCAAGTTGAAGGTTCCCATACCATAAAACTTGAAACTGCCTTTGCAGGGCTTCAATTAATACGCATTGAATCACAGCTTGCAGACTCGAGGGGTGTTTTAAAAAAATGGCGTTTGGGCATGCAGGCTTTGTAGTCGAGACAGAACGCGGAACGCGAACAGATGGATGACTTTGAGCTGTCTGTATAGTCAATGGGAAACTGGTTTCAGAATCCCGCGTTTCCACTTCGCAAACTGTGATTAGGTTCTCCTGTTGTAGTCACGAGTCATCATGACTGCACGCTCGGGATTGCTCTGATAACTACTTGTTATTGCTGTTACACCTTCCATGACTTAGGACAATGGGGATCCTGCCCGAATATTTCAATCCAGCAAAGCAGCTCATGCCTGGGGCTGTGAAGTTTGTCAAGTGCGCCTGCGACTTCGCTGAGATGATCCTCAGTGTTGGAAATG
This sequence comes from Symbiodinium pilosum, assembly GCA_905231905.1. Taxonomy (NCBI): domain Eukaryota; class Dinophyceae; order Suessiales; family Symbiodiniaceae; genus Symbiodinium; species Symbiodinium pilosum. The sequence goes on from CAJNIZ010037892.1 coordinate 54,170, forward strand.
GGCACTACCCCAATACTACATTTAAAAAAGGTGATAGACAACCCTGATATTGAAATGGAAGCTGATCTTATGTACGGGGTTCGTAGTGGTAAGCAAAATGGAAACTACCGATACTTTAACTTCAGGATGTCCTTCGATCTTTTGCAAGTGGGGAAGGAATGAGAGTAGTTCGTGTCATGATGAAACAGTTCTTGCGCTGACGCCCAAATGCCAAAATCATGGGTGCCCAAACGCCCCCGCAATTTTCGGAAGGCAAGGCCAAGGCCCTTTCCTCCCATGCTTTACCTGGCGATGCCACGACTGGTAACAACTCCGGATACCTGCATGCCCAAGCCATCTAGGTGTTTTGCACTGCCGTCAAATATAGTAGGACCTCAAAAAGAGTCTGCTCCAAAAATCTAAAGGACCCCTGAACCCGCAATCTCCCTTGCCCAGACCCGCGATGGGCCGATCGGAAGGGACCCCGACACACTAGAACCTGTCCTTAACAACAGATGTCCACCATCTCCTTCCTCCGCGCCATGCCGGGCCGAGGCGGACAGTCAGTGCGAAGCGATTGCATTTCAATGACATCAAGTGAACCCAAATCTTGCAGTTGAGTAATGGGTAAAGCTTGCAATCCAAGTCGGCCCAGTCGCGACCAAGCAAAGTTCGTAACTAAAAGAATTCTAGACTACAAGCAAGGCTCTTAGGTTCCTTCGTGTTGTACAGCTCGTAGGTAAATCGGGCTATGTCGGCCACAGAGCCAACATAATTTCCTGCAGTCCAGCCTCCCAGGCAGCTGACATCCCACACATCCTGCTTCGGGAGCTGGGCACTGGGGTAGAAGCCCATGAAGCCGTGTACGGGCGTATACTTGCTGCAGGGCCCCTGCATCACGAACAGGGAATGATTGAAAGCTTTTTGCAGAGCGGCTGGCACGACGCTTGCTTGATCGTAGTCCTGCCAGCTCCAGTCGCTGCCAGCCCGATGATAATGCGTGGCAAGCACAAGGCCCAAAAGAATGTAGTTCGTGCTGCAGTAGGCCTGATGCTCTCCTGGAGAAAATTGCAGAGTTGGGCTTACGAAGCGGGTCACGATCTCCACCGGCCCGAAGGCCTTGGATCGATTGGCAAACTGCGCAGCCGAAAAAGCACCGCCATCATAGTCTTGGATGCCGGAGGTCATGTGAAGCAGGTGCTGGATTTGCACAGCATGGATCGCAGTGCCGAAGTGGCTCTCCAAGCGTGTGCCGTTCAGATGCAGAAGGATCGGGTCAATGTGGAGGCTGATGGGGTCCGTCAGCTTCACCAGGCCTCTCTCGAACAGCTGTAGTACAGCTGGCGCAGTGATCATCTTTGTCGTGGACCCCCAGACCTTGGAGTTTGATTTGGAACAGAATGTCGCGGAGTAGGATGCTGTTTTAAACCTGTGCTTTTTCATGGGAAACCTGCAGTATACACAGCTAGCACCACCCAACTACTTACGGAAAGGGTCCTGAAGAGGCTAAGATAGAAAACCTAAGAAAAACAAACTCGACACGCAAAGCCTGGCAGCATACAAGTCGTCTGGCTGTGCAGGGCGCGTCTTGTGCCCAAGGCCAAGGCCTGTGCTTGAGGCTTACAGTAGAGGGCTTAGGAGGCAGAGATTTGGCTCATTGGGCTTTGGGAGAGAATGTTGTTGGATAGTTGGGCTCTAGAGAGCACTCAAACAAGCTAAGACGACCTCTAGCACTTCCAGCAGTAAGGATAGTCATGGACAGATAAGTTCAAGCACCAGAAAAGCATTTACAAAGAAACAGAGGTATCCTCTCAGAGGCTCGCTTCAACCAAGGTTTGGGAGAGCCAAGGGCAAGCTGTGCAACTCCAGGGTGCGTCAAGCTTGCCTCTTGTTCGTACTGAATGCAGGATGGTTGGTTCACTGGTGATGTGGAGAATTATGATTCTGGAGTCCATTCCTGTATTCCCCGGTAACGGAAGGCAATACGGTCAGGGGATCGGGGAAGCTTGCTTGGGCCGACGTAAGTGCACTTAGAGGGGAGGACCAGGGTACCGCAAGCAAGGTTGTGCCCATGCATTAGTTGGCACACGTCCCTGTACATTCCTAAGCTGGTCCTTACATGTCCTGACAATGAAATGAGGCTGCTGCAGGACTCAGGCCTGAATCCTCCTACCAACCTACCTGGCTTTTCAAGGGCTAGCGGGCTTCGGGCCTTGGGGCCCCAGCGTCTGGATCTTTGAATAGACTGCTGAAAATGCATGTAGGCTTCAGCCTCAAGACTTCGCTCTCAAGCGCCTCCATCGGTGTAGCCCGAGGCCACGCTAAAGGACATGTTTGGGGAGTGGAAGGCAGCTGCGAGGCCCATGTCATATTTGTCCTGGCGGTGCAAAGACAGCTTTTCAGCAGGTACGGATTCACAGCAACATCTAGAGCTAGCCCTGTACTCAAAAGCAAACGGATCTGCAAGTAGCTGCGGTTGCTACCAGACCCCTCTTCACATCCTGATAATTAACCAACTCAGGACCCCAGGTTCAGCACCCTGCTCAATAATGATGTGAATCAACTCGATTCGGAGCTCGGAACTATAAGATCTCATTTGTTTGTTGTGGTCGGCTCCCGCATCTGGTCCGCAACCTTCGCCTAAGGAGCGCACAGGGAAGTGCAAAACAAGCCCCGGCTTCATGGTCCGAAGTGCGTGGGCTTAGAAGGTGTCTACATCGGGAAGACCATTCCACTCCGACCGCCGTTAGCTGCCTTCCCATCCACCGCTGCCATGTACGTAATACTGTATTATACTCTCATGACAAGCCCGTGGCATCCTTCGTAAAGAATTCAGGACAAACCGCACTTGTTTCATCGGGCGCAGAGCTATCAAGAGACCCTCACTCCGCAAGTAGTTTGAGTTCCCCACTTTAGAGACCGGCACCGTGCAAGGTCTCGTACTAAAAGCTGGTTCCTCTGTGCACGAGGAGCCTCATGCTCGCTGTAATGCGCATACAATCAGCTAATTCCCCTAGCACTATACCCACATGCATATGGAAGTTTCTGCAGATAATGGTCGGACTGTACTCCAAACCAGCATTGCAAGAACCTGTGAAGCAGACCCAAATCTTGAGAGACCCTGGACTCCCCTTCCATTCCCTAGAGTCCCTAGATATTCTTAGACAAACCCACGTGAGCCTACAAAACACCCGAAACCCCGCCGAACTGTTGCTTGATGGACGCCAACCAGCAGCCCAATCCCTAAGACTACTGCAGTTGCAGCCGCGTGGCCATGGCCGTCTTGAGTTGCTCTTCCGAAATCGGCTGCCCAAGGGCCAGGGAGCTCAGGCCGCCGAGGGCCAGGAAGGCGCCAAAGGCCAGGACCATGGCTTCTAAGCTTGCCGGAAACGAGGGGGAGCCTGGGAAATTACAGGGGTCCCTGCTTCAGGGATCCACGGGAGATGAGTGCAAGATACCATCAAAGAGTGTATTTCCACGCGCTCAGACCTCTTTTCTGTGGCTGGAGGGATCTCGGGCTTGTCTGCTAGAAGAGCCATGGGTAACATCCTGGGCAAGGTTACCAAAAATTCACATTGTCTCCTGCTGAAAACCACGCAGCTTCCACGAGAGCGCTCAACCAGCAGCACACAAGCAGCATCAGCCAGCTAACCCCCTGTCTTGCTGTTGTATGGTTGTAGAACCTCCCAGATGCCTGGAGCAGGTTCTCATCCATGGCATTCAGGGTGACCATGGCCCAGGTTATGTTGGCCAACGCCTGGAAGCAACTTAGCCAATCTCCTTTCTTTTTGATTCAAAGGTGGTACGAACAATTTTGGGTGACCACACTGCATGCTGCTGTAGTCCCTGACTGGTAGCAACAAACCCTTAAGTGTGTCTAGTGCACAGCTTAAAGTTCCCTGCTGGCAGCAACGCGGAAGAGATGTTGTTTGAGCTAAGTAACTTGCAGAGGCTTGTCGCAGGCCCTTGACGATTTCGAGGTTGAAGAGGCACGTTGGAATGGGGATGGCTGTCTTGAAAGCGGCTAAATTTACTATCACCCGCTTCAACCTTCCGCAGAAGCGGGGCCTCTAGCGCGCATGCGTGCGCAAACAAGCTTCAGGGCCCTTCTTCGCGATTTAATGTTTGCAAAACATGGCTTCTGGCTGAAAGAAACTCTGTTCCAGTGCAATAACATGAAAAAGCCGCCCAGAAAGCCCCGAGCTCTCGGAAGGGCGCCTAAAATCGAGGGATTGGTTTGAGCTGAAGCCTCCACTTGACGGTTCCACCTTGTAGAATTTCCATCTAGGTCCTAGGTATTTTCCTCATATACGCTGTACGCTGCCCTGCCTGCGACAGTCATCCAAAATGGATCATGTGACTCTGTTTGTACCCGTGTCACCTTTGAGCCAGCACAGAATGCCATCTTCCAGACGAGGTAGAATTTGAGTAGAAGCTAAGGTCGACAGACTTTTTCAGTTCCAGCCTAAACTTGTTTCGTGTCAAACTGCAGAAGTTGTGCAACTGCACTGGCTCTACCCCGGCCACTTCCTTTCCAACTGTTTGTCGAAATTAAGCTCCAGCTAGTCTCTCTATGTTGGGAAGCCGTTGCTGGCCCCCGCAAGCAACCCACTCGGAGAAGTCCTCAAATCCTACACCCCAAGCCCGAAATGTCCCTATAGACCCCTATGTAACCTTGCTTGTGGAGCCTGTGCGGAGGGCTTTGTTCCGCTGGCCCGCGCCTCAATTTCAGAGTTTGTGAGGTCTGCAGGGTTTGCTTTCGAATCTACCGTCAGGGCAGAGTGAAAGGTCAGGGTTTGAAGGATGATCCCTGCGGGTAGGACGGGTACCCTCCGAAGATGGAATTGTATCTCTGCGTACCATGAAGTACAGAGGACTGTGTAACTCTCGATCAAGGAACCACAACTGCCACTTGGAATGTCAGTATGAGTAGTAGGCGTGATTGCTAGTGAAGCTGCTAGTCTGCTAGTGCACATGCCATGCCTTCACAATCGTTGGTGAGATTGCAGGGTTCCGTCCAAATTCAGCAAAATCCCTATCCAACTTCTCAGAAGCTAATGTGCAACAATCAGAACTGGGGTCTCAATTCAAATCGAGGAGAGCTCAGGAGCATGTGGAAAACCTGTGTTGCATGGTTCTGCCAAAACCATGTTAGAATTGAAGTAGCGCGGGCTCTCGCATATTGAAACCGACGCAACAAAAATGTGCAAGCTTACGCGTTTGGGCTTTTCGCTTACGCAGGCGCAGTTGGTTGGAAGATTCTGCCAGCTGTGCAGAGCAGCCCATCACAGACCCAAACCAGGGTTCAGGGGTGGCAATTAGTGCCAAAACATAATCTCACCAGCTCTCCAAAATCTACGTCGATCCCGGTCTACGAAAGTCAGGACATGCAGGGCCTGGAAAAAGCCCTTTTTATTGTTGGTCACGAGTGCTGAAAGCCATCACAGCTGAAGGCCCTGGCACGCGCTAGCACCGTGTTGGCCTGGTTTATGAGGGCCTGGTCGAGCAGTTACCGATAGCTCTCTGGGAATTGGGTTGTTGTAGGTGGGGCAGGGACCTTGTGTCAAACCATTCAACCCTGAAAATAGGAATGTTATTCTTATACAGCTACAAATTCCTGCAGCTTTCAGTGTCGTACTTCTAGTACGGGATGCGACCATCCTTAGGCATATCCTTACCTGTACACAAACATGGCCAAGGCCCATGACGACCTCTCAAACTGAGAACGATGACTCCCTGCACCTCCAAGTTACGGAGACCACTCGGGTAAAACACGTGTGATTGTGCAACGACTCCTCATTGGCGAAAGAAGGAGCAAACAAGAGAGAGCCTGGACGACATTCTTCACCGTCATTGCGGCTTCTTGGTCTTCGTTGGTGGTCCAAAGTCGCGCTATTCTGTGGAACCTGAGACCAAACCAGCTCTAATGAGCATTCAACAAGAGCACACAGTCAGGTCCCGAAGGCTGAGCCCAGTACGCGGTGGAGATGTTCACAAGGTTCATCTGGGACACATAGGCCTTCCCCAGTTGCTAGTTGAATTCCGAGCGAAAAATGGTTTGGCAAATTGTCGACGTTGCGCATGGGTGCCTCGATGGTCGTGGCTAGCTCAAGAAGGTTTCCAGACCTTAGCCGATGCGCATTGGCTGTCATAAACCAGCACAGCCGCGGACGTAGTGATTAATACGAAATGGTCATCCCGCTATATTCTGCTTCTGCTGCTCCTGTTGATGTCCATCCTGATGCTGCTGCTTCTTCTGCCGTCCTCCTCCTTTTCCTCCTCCACCTCCTGGTTCTCATGCTCCTCCTCTTCCTCTTTTACTGCTTTGATACTTTTCTTGTTGCATCTTGCCTCCTCCACTGCTCTTGCTTCTACTGCTACGTGGGCGACAGCAGAGAGGACGCCGACGAAGTCCGTGTCAAGCGAGCTCCAGACTCTAGGGCGCGGACTCTGAAACTGAGATGATTTGGCTGTTGATCCATGGAAAGGTGTCGCGCTTGGACGCGCCCTTGGAAATGTCAGCACTGAGGATTTGGGGCATCAGGGAACAAATTTTATCAGATCCAGTGTGTAAACAGAATCTTTCCTGGATTGATTGAACAAATGCTTGCCCTAGGGTACACCTTCCCACGGCAGCGCGCAGATGGGATGGCCTGGCGAAATCTTTGCCGCGAGTTCTTGTCACCCTGCTTCTTCTTAGCGCCTTGGAGTCACAGCGCTCTCAAAGATTTCCTTTGAAAGCAATGGTCTCTTGTGAAAACATCAGACGTTCGCGCTGGAAAATGAAGTATATAAGGATCACGGGGCGTCTGCCGCATGCCCGTGGATATCCTAGCTCTGCGTGTGACCCAAAAGCAGGAAGGGTTCATACTGCCATGAAGCCGTGTCTTGTGCAAAGCGTACAATAATCCGTGCTCTTCATTAATAAAACCCTTAGATTTAAAGAAAATTCTTCGGGCCGAAATAGGGGGTCAAAGACTACTTTAAAGGCAGGGCCGAAAATTTGGATTTAAAGAAAATTGTCCCCAAACCCTTTAAAAAAAATGAGTCCAAGTTAACAAGATTCAAATGGATTTCAATTGAACTTATATGAACATTTAGTTAGAGCCCATTCGGGGGTTTCATGGACGTTACTTACAATTGAATTCTCCGTCTGGCATCTGGGGCCCATGAAATAATGAGGCTTTTCTGGGGGCGGGGGGGGCCGCGGGGGCGCCCTACTTAATCGAGAGCATAGATTACTTCAAGACAGACACAGGACCCAAGTAACTGAGGTACAAGCAGTTGCAGTACTAAATCATCGACCGTATCTCAGGGTTGCCACCAATTCTGTCAAAGGGCCCCCGTCTCAAATTGCCGAGCGAGCCTTAAGAAAGCAACCTTTTCTGGATCCACTGGTTACTGGAAATCCTGCAATATCCCAAGTGACCCCTGTGTAGCCTCATCTTACTCTGCAAGATATTCCCAGAAAAGAACTTCTGCAGGAATCCTATACAGTCTTACACAGGACCCGAAAATTTCCAAAGGCCAGAACTTGAAGATGTTTTGCTTGAGATTCCGGCTCGGGGCGCCAGGCTTCTCCTCTCGCAGGGATGTCTCGAGGTGAAAGGCCCCTTTGAAAAGTAAGCATGTGAGGGGCAGAGACACTTTCAAAGTAGTTGGCTCTCAGGGATGCATGTTTCGACGCTGAGAAATGTTGTTGCCTGTTGAGCTTGGACCTTGAGCCATTCGCAAAAGAAGATCTGTCGAAAAATTATGTAGGTGTCTTCTCTTGTTCGAAAAATCAGTTTTGAAGTGAAAAACGTGCACTAAGGTTCCGCGATGAGGAATCCAAGATCTGCCTGCAAAAGGCCCTTGATGAGAGCCAGAGCAAGAGGATACCAAGCCAGATTCGCGTTCACTCCTTCTCCACCATTGCAGAGAAGGCAAAGCCTCGCAGAAGAGGAAACGGAAGCAGAGCAGGGAGCAGCCAGTGCTGCGCAATAGAAACTGGAAACACATATGTTGTTGGGGATTATGGGAGCTACCATGATCCACTGGGTACTATGATTCGGGATCACTTCCAAGTGGGCGATGCACAAATGGATCAAGTCTTGCAATTAAAAAACTTGCCCCCAGAAAACACATAGGACCGGAGAAAATGCGAAGCTGCTCAACATGGACAGCGCGGGCACCACACGATCTCATGATCCCTATGCGCCCCTGTAGTATCCCCATGCTTCCCCTGTGCAGGATTGCTCACATTGGCCCTTTTCGCGCCCACAAAACACAACCCACATCAAAGACCCAAAAAGTAGAGTGATTTGAAACACGCACAAACCCCAAAGCTGCTCATCCCTGCGCAATCCCAATATCAACCCCAGCATAACTTGCCCATCGCCCATGTAAAAAGGTTCCTGACTGGAAGCCTACATCCTGCGGCTGGCCTTGAAGGTTGGCGCTAGCAGTCAGCTACGCATGCCAACACACCTAACGTGTCAACCAAAAGATGAACTAGGGGGGGTTCCTATGGCTATGACACATGACATCCGAGCTTCTGCTTGGGCTGCGTAAGCTTTGCTAAAGAAAGCACGATGCTGTTGTCACCTAGTATAAGGTTTGATGAAAGCTGGAGCCTAGATTGCCATCGACTTGGCTCCAGCCGCATTCCTAAGAAAGAAAATTATCTGTATGTGGCGCACGCGAATGGTGGGTTTGGCACCAAACGCAAGGCCATCAGCCAGTCATTGTTAGCCTGGTAGCCCAACATGTGATGCATAGCTTTGCGCAAGCTACTTAAAATAAGCTGCACCTTCGAGCCAGGAAGGCTTCTGCGCAGGTTTGTGTTTGCTTTTTTACGAGATACGCGGTGCGAAGATGCAGCTTCCCAGTCCCACCTCGACGGTCATGCTGAACTCAGCAGTCAAAATGACAGTTTAAGTACCGCTGTGATCATAAGAATTCTGGCCACAGATCGTCTTGTTTGAGTACCATCAAAACAACGCGTCTGGTGACGGTCAGTAACAACGGCATCAACCAGCGTCGATAGAATGATCACATTCTTGCATCTTCCACAATGTTCAGAAACGTTGTTTAGTGCTCGTCTGCGTCAATGAACCCAATCCATACAGACACTTCCTGCATAACATCCTCAGCCTGCACGTGGCTTGTTAATCGGCGCGATAGCCAGTCTTGAGAGACGGGGTGGCTTGCATGGATGACTTTGACATCCAAAGTGGGCCACATCAAGACCAGGAGCCCTTTAAGAGAAATATGTTCGTGCCTTGCTGCAGACTGCTTCTTCGCTGCAAGAATGCGAATACCAGGGACCTACACAAGGTACGGGTTCTCATGCCTAATTTCGAGGCTTGCAATTTCTGTGTCTCAGGGACTTGGTTTTGATAGAAGCCCGGCCACGTCATTAGCAACGGCCACGATGGGATGCTATCAAGATATTGGGCGTCACGAATTCAAGGAACTGGCGTCATCCTGGCCCAACCGTGACCTTGTACATAATGCTGCCAGCTAGCGCCACACGGACCGCGCGATCTTTGATGTCTACTGCCCGCAGGCGCACAAGTCCAAAGCTTAAGAGGTGTATCTACGATCGAGTTAAACGGCAACTGCAACAAGAACAGAAACACGGCGAGGGTCCTATCATTGGGGTCCTATCATTGCTAAAGGGGAATGGACGTGCGCTTGGCGCTCGCAAGCACCTCTGTTGTGGAGCGCAACAGCTTAGAGCAATTTGGGTAACACTCTTCGCTGCAACAGCAACAACGACGTCAATAACATCAAGCACAAGCCTGCCTGCATGAGGTCCGAAACAGGACATATGAGAATGTTTAGGGCCTAGGGTTCCGGTTGGGGATTCAGGATTTGGATTTACTGTCTGGGTTATAGGGTCCTAGGCTTACGTCCCAGCATAATTTTAAAAAAAAGAAAAAAACAAACAAGACACCACTAAGCCTTCAGATCTCTGCGATGCAGCTTCCCTGCCAGAGTCACTACTAAGGGGCTGGCCCTGGACTAGTCACCATACACCATCCATATCCAACCGTTCTGCGGGCAGGCTTGCTTTTAATACTTCCTGGGATGCGCCCAGACCACCTCCAAAGCTTTTCGGGGAGATCAAGTCCTGTACTGCAGAAGCATACATGAGTGGAACACCATACCCTGGTTCCACGCACTTTGGAAAGGAGCACTCTTGGTTAGTATTCCGGCACCCATCGGATGTTTTCTCCTCAAGTGATCTGAACTCAACCCAGGAAGCAGCAAATGCTCCGCCGCAACGAAGCCTTTTGAAAAGCTGAATGGCAGAAATCGGAGCGAAATCGGAGCTTCCAAAAAATCCAGGTTCGCCTTTAGGAGTTCCTGAGTTCCTTGAAAATAGGTTACTGTTCGTGGGTAGATCGGGAGGACCCCATTTTTGGAAATGCCCAAATGCCCGAATGTCTGCTACATGGTATCATCAGGGCAGGTCACACGGTGCCCAGCACCTCCTCAGTCGCACGGAAGCGTGTGGCTATGCTCAGAGGGCCTGTGCATGTTTGGGTTGTTGAACTCATCGCCAATTTGCTAAGCCAAGGCCCCGGCACCGATGCGTTCGACGTGCTTGAGGCTCGCTTTCACTGTTTCATCCAGCTTTGCGAGCCGCGTCTGCACAGGAATTCGCTGCAGGAGGCTATGTACACTTTGAGCTAGAAATCACAGCCGAATGTCCCCCCAATAGCTGCCCCCCGAACCTATCTAACGGAGAGCTCCTTGATAGTGGCAGTCTGACACCATGTAACTTTCTACCTCGGTAGCTGCAGCCAAGACGGTCCCAGACATCGTGTGTCTGCTCATCTCTTTCTGCTAGGTGAACATCTTAAGGTAAAGCTCTTTTGCACAGGTGCAAATCTATGAGAGTATAGGAGCCAAGTCCTACAGATCAAACTGTTTGGCACCAAGTTCACTGGAACACTAAATGGAACGCCCTTGCAATTTTTCAGGGAATATTTTTGGTCGGGGCAGATCCCGGCTAGGGCCCATCCACAGAGCTCCTACCCTAAAACCTGGACAACATAAGGTTAAGCCTTCATCCGTACATCCCTACAGGAGCTATTAGCAGCCCAAGTTGAACGCGGTGCAAGGCTGAAGTGTAGCATCTTGCCAGGTCCTCAACTTCGACTTGCAGGTTCCGGATGTCATCCTGCATGGGCTGTACCGTACTGGCGCGGCCCAAACAAAAAGAAGCGGTAAGAATGACGAGGATGTGAGACCGGGATGTGTTGTCTTCCTATAAGTGCAGGTAAACTCCCGAAGAACCGCCACAGAATCCCGGAGGCAAACTCCATCCTGCGTGTAGGTTTGACACATAATTGACCTTCAAAGCTACCAGAAAGACATGGCAGGCAAGAGACGAACAGTAACAAGGAACTTCCGAAAGCGTCCATCCTCTAAAGCCAGAAGGGTGGTGAGGACGTCAAGCTTGTTACAAAAGGAACAGGTAAGGAGCAAATAAGCATTATTGTTCAGCCTTCTGAAACATCGGATAACGGATGTGTCTCAAAGCTCAGGTCTGATGAATGTGAACGCCAGTCAGCAGCAAAGTCTAAAAGCCAAGCTTTGCCTTTTGAGGATTCACCTTCAACCCTAAGAATTTCCAAGCCAACATGCTAGCCCCAACCCCTACATCCCGAACCCTAGAAGAATGACTGTGTCCTGGAGCTCAAGCTCTCCAGCAGATTCCGGCCTTGGGCAGGGGGCATCTAGTCGGGTGACTTACGACGGGAATTGGTGAGACCATATGTAGGGGCTGTAGTGGTTGGGTTAGGGCTTGGGCTCTCAAAATTCAGCGAAAATGCTGGGGTGAGTAGATGCAGGGTGTTTGGCAGGGCACGTCAAGGCGACTGCTTGCCAGCTCGCGCCTGCGAAGGGATCTAACGGCGGCCTCCTTGTTTCAGGGGGGATACCAACCAAGGCTTCGTTAAGTAGTTCCTTCATACAATCTCGCCCGCCATGGAAGCCCAAACCCCAAGCAACCCTGAGCCATGCTTTGGGGAAGCGGGGCAGAAGAGGCTCCCGCGGCTCGATCGTCGTGAGCCTGCATGGTTCCACTACAAGCATAGTTCACAAGCATCTGTTAGGAAGGGCTATGGTAGCTGTAGTTGGCACATACAAGAGCACGCGATATGCTAGTAACAGCTGCTAGCTGGTATCCATGCGCAGGCAAAAGGACCACGCTCTTTTGTACGCGCAGCTACCGCGCGGTG
>CAJNIZ010037903.1:0-10826 GCA_905231905.1 Symbiodinium pilosum
ATTTACAGCCACAAACACTGCCGACAGCGTGTATTTTGAGCGTTTTGTTGTCGTTTATAGGGCATTTTAAATGGCCTGCAGCCCCCCAAGAGCCAGCATCATGAGCACCATGGGGCCTGTTTGGGCCCCCAATTTCTTTCTTGGCTTCAAGACCACTCCAACACCCAAATTAAGTTGAGGTGGCTAAAAGTGAGAAACGAAAGCCCAATTGTGCTTATGATGCTTGCCCAAAAAAACGTGCCCTAGACCCTCCCTACTGGGGGGGGAAGCTCCAAAAACGCGTCCAAAAATCATCTTCATGTTTGACCCCAACCAGGGCCTCCAAGGGAGGGGGTCGGAGGTAGTGGCGGCACCCCGTATAAGCATAGCTTAGCTAGGCGTGCATCCGCGCTGGACCATGACGGCCAGGCCGGATAACCCTAAGCCCCCTGAACCCCCGTACTTGTACTTACTCATGAACCTTCACACACCTACCACGCCAGGAGCCCCACCCACTCCAGCAAGTTTCAATGTTTCAGGTTTGAGGCTGAGTCTAAAAATTGCAAACCTGCATTGCAGGAGGTCGTCAGGGTTGCTGGCTTGCTGTCCCTAAGCCCTCAACCCTGACCCCAACTAAAACTAAGCTACCGTAAGATGGAGATGCAGAGATGATTATGTTTCCTTTGTATGGTGGCCCCAATATACTATAGTAGTTTTCATTATATTTCCCATTATCCCAATATAAGCCCAATATAACCCCAATATACTATAGTAGCTTCCATCTTATTTTCCATTATCCCAAGAAAACCCTCAACCCTAAACCCTTAACCCTTTACTATAGTAGTTTCCATGTCATTTTGCATTATCCCCTCAATTTCAGTTCCTTAGCGGCTCCGAATCCGGGGCTTCTGGCTCAGATCTGGAACTTCAGGCCTACCCTTCCCCAAGCTGGCATGAAACCCTAAACCCTAAAGCCTAAAGGATATGGACTCTTTTCAGATTCCCCATTCACTTGGTGAAGGGTAAAGTCTGAAACGAGCACCTTGATCCGAGGTGATTTCGGGAATCCAGACGCCAGAGGAGGAGGCCAAACCGATGTTTGTCGACTCTTGAGTTGATTATGGTCCCCCTTTTGTAGATAGAATATGGAGTATATGGGGATCTTATTATAATATACCCAAGCCATATTCTAACTACTTAAGGGGGACTATATAATTTGCTGGAAGGTTCATAGAACTTTGAATGCCCAACTAGTACCAGTCTCAACTTTGATAGGTTATTTACCGATAGCCCTAGTTCAGGCGCCTGACCTCTGCATGAACTTAAAACGAGGAGTGGCGCCCACACACTAAAAGAAGGCTATAGCGGTACTTGTGGATTTAGGACTGTGGGTTCAGGGGCCTATCATCGGGCTTACTAAAAACTGAAAGTCTGTGGCAATGATCCTGAGGGGTCACGCTAAAAGATGACAGAAGAGAAAATGTATCATAGTTGATTTGCAGGTTTTATGGGACAGTCTGCGGGGACCCTGAATGCTAAACGCTACATTTTGAACCGTCTCTCATGGAGCAACGGCTCTTTCTGGGGTCAGGTGTTTGGGAGCATGCTAGTGCGTTTAGGGTCTAGATAGGATTTGGGGTTCAGGCTTCAGCAATAGCAAGGCATGTACGGTGTTTCTAGGATGGGTGGATCAGTCAGAGATTTCGGTTTCAATTGCCAGTCCGTTGTGTATGTGCTCCTGATGAAAATCTGGAGGAGAATGTGCAGGAATTCCTCTTGCACCGCTGAGGCCATGTAAACCAGGCACTTTCTAGGATTTAGGACACTCAAGGTGGTGCAACATTCCTTCCATCCACAGTACTTGCAGGTTGAAGTACCGGATTACACACTGTAGTCCGAGGCAGTTATAGGTAGGTCCGGCAAGTACGAGTTGTATTGCGTCTGCCTAAATCCTAAGCCCCAAACCCTAAACCCTAAGCTATAATATACAATAATATACCGTCATATACTATAATATACCATAATTATTCGAATGTACTATAACCCTAAACCCTAAACCCTATAATCTATTATAATTTACCATAATATACTGCGCGTGTCGGGGTTTTTGGTCCGCGCTCCGCTGCATCGACCCACGGACAGCAGCTCATGGTTGGGGTTTAGGGTTTAGGGTTCAGGGGTTTAGGGTTTAGGGTTTAGGGTTCAGGGGTTTAGGGTTTTGGGTTCCACTTGGACGTTCAGGGTAAGTATATTAATCATACTAGTAAGAACCAGATTAATAGTAATGATAATAGTAATTCTGATAATCCCAATGAAACAGGTTCTTATAGCGGGATCATAGCCATGTCAGGGGACTTAGTTGGGGTATAACTACATTTCTATTTGGGTGATAGAAATATCCTGAACCTCTCACACTGCTCCCAGAAATCTCGTTGTTAGCTGGTCGACTGCTCCGGCTGAAGCCCGTTACCCTAAACCCTAAACCCTATAAACCCTAAACCCTAAACCCTAAGAATGCTTGATTCGCTGCCCAGACTCGTGCAGAATTTCTTACCGACGAGCCCCCAGGACCCCCAGCACCCAGCCAACTCCCCTTGTCCACCATAGGAATAATAGTTTTTAGGGTTTAGGGTTTAGGGTTTTAACAGTATAGTAGTACTCATAATAAGAACAGTAATAACAAAATGAAGAGTAACAATAGTCAGAATAGTAATAATAGCAGCATGCGTAATTGTAGCAAGAGTCATAATAGTTATAATGATGACCTGGCCGCTACTTCCTCCAAGCAAGGTCAGCGGCTTTAGTTGTTTTTTCCAAGCCCATATTCTCTTTAATACCTGTACAAGCCCTATAGAGCCATACAGCTTTGAATCTTAAAGGGCCCCAAGCCTACCTTGGGTAAGGGTTTAGGATGAGTTGTATCACCCAGTAGTGTTTAGCCAGTAGGGTCGGCCTTCCCCAAGACTAGCAGAAAACTCGATTATGGGATTCTACAGGGGTACTGAGAAATTGAGATTTGGGGGTTGAGGGTTTAGGGTTTAGCGGTACGTACCGGCCAAGGTTTTCGGGTACTGCTTGGGTAGGTAAAAGTTAAAGGTTTAAGGGTTCAGGGTTTAGGCTGCCGCTGTGCAGTAGCAGTTTGTTTAGAAGTAATCTATATTATCTAACTGTCACTGCGCAGGTGCAGCGCGAAAGTATGTAGCCCAAGCATCACGGCACATTCTTTTTGATGTAGGGATCCGCGATAACATTGCGGGGTACAAAATGGGAGATGCATGTCCTTGGTTCTGAGGGCACGGGGGACTTAGTTTGGACGGCCTAAGCGCATTGAGACTAAGCCTTAATCTTAAACCGTCTTCAGAGCACTGGCCTGAAACTCTTTAAGCAGAGATTGAGCACATGGTAGAGGTCTCTTCATTAAAATGACTGCAAGAAGATTACCCTGCCCTAAAATGACATGCAAGCCTATGTCGGCCCGTTTAAAAGACCGAAGCCTTTGTAGGGCTGCCTTGGGGCTTCCATGTCAATTCGGGGGACACATAAAAGGGATGGCAACTGGATCATATTCGGCTTTAGGCACTGTATGTCGGGCCTAAATAAGTAAGTATGGCGTCTGGGGGCTTTGCGCTACATGTGCATAAGGATTGTTCCTCCTCTGTATAAGGATTGTTAATCCGTCATCAGGCATCCACGTTCTGGGGAAGGCTCTCAAAAGCAACCCGGGAAAATGTGCATGTGTGTATATATACAGAGCACCGGAGTATAGAAGGTCTTCTTTCCAGATTCTAGGGAATGATGCTGAGAAACTGACACCTGTCCTGTCACAAGTGCCCTTAACCCCGAACCACTGAACCATCTCGAACAACCGACCGTGAACCCCTATACACCATAAAATACACCATAAAGCCTAAAGCCTGTTTTGATCATCTGGATCTTCTACGACAGGTATCCTTAAACGAGTCGGGCGGCGGAACCCTAGACACGCCGCTGGATGAAGCGCCGCTCCCGAAAACAGAGTCTAACCCTATGGGTGGTTGGTTTAGATTTGATTGTCCAAGTATTTGACAGTTTCCCTAAATAGGCGGGACCCCAATATAGATCCCAAAATACTATAGTCCTTATGATAGGGACCCTTAAAAGGTACCCCTGATTTTGGGAAACTACCATTTAGATAACAGCTAATTTGGGCGTACAGGAGCTGTATCGGAACCCCTTTAGGCCCGGATCACTTGCACCAGCAGGGAAAGTCTTTAAGATTTAGGGTTTAGGCGTTCGCTATTGTTAAGGTGAGGGTTCGGGATTTTGGGTGTCGGGCTGGTGCAAGGTTTTGTAGTTCAGGGCGGAGGGAATAAGGTGTTGTTCATACTAGTATGGGAAGCCTGCAAAGTATTGGCCTGGTTGAGAGATCCAAATATCAAGGAGGTTCTTGGGGAATATATATATATATACATATATATAAAGGGTCACCCTAGCGAGTCTGTTTAGTGCTTGTGCCCTTCACCCTAAACCGGAAACTGCTGTAGGAATAACAAGCTACAGGCTTTAAGGTTTCGCTGTTTGGGGCTTAGGGTAAAATTCGGGCTTGATCACGCATTTGGATTGTAAAGCGTTGGGATCCAGGGTAGATGCCAGTATGCACCTCCTTAGAAGCTGGAAGAGACATAAAGGGACTACAAGGGCGTCATTGGGATCCTTGTAGGAGCTAAGATTAGAACTATGGGCCCCTGAAATGGGCCCTTAGGGCTTTTTAGGGGGATTCTAGGGACCTATAAGGGTTTAGGGTTTAGGGTTTTAGGGTTGAGGGTTTAGGGTTTAGGGTACATATAGGGTATATACTAGGTGTACAAGGACCCCAGGGCTAAGGGCCCATCATAGGAGCCCATGGTCTCAACCTTAGGTAGGAGATCATGTAGGGGTTGAGTTGACCGTCCTTCGGGGAATTGATTAAGGATGCTGCCTTCAGGGTCTAAGGACCCAACTGATAGGGTTTTAGGGCCCAGCTACTATAATATGAATGGTATTTGGGCCCTAAAAACCCCATTATTTGGGTCCTTGGACCCTTAGGGCTGCACATCTAGAAGAGAAAACATCGGAGAACGTATATGCATGGTGGCTATTTGGGAAGAAGAATTTAAGCCAACTACTGTGGATACTAGAAATCATCCTCTTTCCTTACCCTGGGGCTTATGGAGCTGTGGCATTTAAAGACCGCAAGACCCCACCACGCCACCCAGACCCCTAACGGATCCCAAAAGTGGACTCGCCCCCCCCATAACCCCCCTAGTTTCCCCAATGGAATAATGGGTTTCATTTTTGGGGGTTCCGTGTCTTGGATCCTGTAGGAGGTCTGGGCAAACACCCAATCTCCAAGCTTGCGGTCAACAGCAACATGGAAGATCATGGTGTCTTCACCGAAACCCTCCCAGTGAGCTATGGTTTCAAATCCTCAAAGAGGGGTGATATGCGGGATAGGTTGTTTTTCATAGGGGTTATGAAGGGGGATACTAAGGGTTTAGACTATAGCTCACATGGTTGCTCATACATATACAACCTACAACATTGCTAAACGCAGGTTTCGTCAGCACTATATGCGTACTTCTGTAAAGTGGCAAAGGTGGAGAAGCCTCCGCGACCTGCCACTATCGGCGTCGGTGTAGGCCGCACACACCGAAGACAATTGTGGGGCACAGTCATTTTGGGCTGAGGGCCACCCTAAATCCTGAACCCTAGACCCTCTAGGTTTTAGGGGCAGAAATTTTTGAGTTAGTTGATGAGAATACGTGCTCGCAGTATGGGCCTACAGCCGTTTCAGAAGGTTGAGAATTTGGGCTCCTGATATGGGCCCGTACCCTTTTTAGAAGTGTTCTGGGTGCATATGAGGGTATATGCAGGGTGTCTATAAGGCATGTGGAGACCGTGGGTTTACGAGCCCGTATGGAAGGCCATGAGTTGAACTTTAGTCTCAACTAAAAGAATACCAAGTTCCAAAACCTGAAGCCCCAAAGCTGAAACCTCAAACTGCTACCACATGATTTGTCATAGAGTTTCGGGTTTAGGGGTTTACAGCCGCGAATTCAGAAGTCAGCTGGTGCCTGCTCCATGGCGGTCCGGCAAGATTTGTCTGAGATTGCCCTGGAGCTCGCCACCTGGCGCAGAATTTCAGTCTCGCCTGAATAGTAGGCTTCTGGGCTATGTAATTACGTGGCATATAGAACCCAGCGCCCATTATCTAAGGCAAGTGGAGCCCTTGGGAATGGTTTGGGATCCAAATGTTTCGGACGTGATGCCGGGCGAGGAGCCGTCGATCCCCACCGATGTCCGCGCCGTACACGACCCCTAGTGCTCTGAAATTGGGGTTCTGCAACCCCTATAATAGGTGGTCCTTAGGCCTAAGCAGAGGGTAGTCAGGGGTTTATAGAAGGCTCCCAAGAAAACCTTGTTCGGAATACTTTCAGAAGGGCGCATCATCGTGACTTCGCCCAACTACCCCCGATGCTGTTTTAAGGGATGTTGGACTTGGAATTGTTGAAAGTTAGCCAGTCTTGAAGAAGTGTGCCAGTAGAGAACATACGCAGGAGGGCGCCAGGGGGCAGGAACCCATGTAGAAGCTTCTCAAAAATATCCCTAATCTATCTTCAGTTGGGACCAGACCATATTGAACCTTAACCCCCGACACCCTAAGCCCCTAAACCCTACACCCACACACTCTCTCTCTCTTTCTCCCTCTCTCTCTCTCTCTCTCTCTCTCTCTCTCTCTCTCTCTCGCTCGTGATGCCTATCTGTTCTCAGGATGCTTTGGGGCGCCTTTGCTTCAAAAAGCCTAAACTTGTTCAAGTGTTGTTTGCCGAGTTGACTGATGTGGACTAGATGGTAGTGAGTATCTGCTGGCTTGCCTTGTCTTCTGTCAAATCACGGTTGTGGAGTTGGGCAAGACGCTTCGGCGTTAGTGTGCATGCCTGCGTGCTTGATGTTTGTCGAGTCGGTGTTGATGAAGGCCTGTTTAATCCGAGAGTTGGGTTTTCTTTTTAAGTTCAAGGTTTGAGGCTTCAGGACCCCTGCCCCCCTGTGCCAGAGTGCCTTGGACAGTTTGGTTTCCAAAAGTTCTAGGAATCTTTGAGCAGCGCGCTCAGTAGAAGAGCGTCATCTTTAACGCGTTGCGATATCCTTCAGGCATGCAAGGAGCAAGAACAATAAGTTGTCCGTCTCCGGAGGAAGGTACCCAGCTCCCACAACCTATTCAACCCCCTAAACCCTAAAATCCCAAGCCCCAAAACCCTACACCCTAAACCCATTCAGCCCCAATCTCGAAGGCAGTGCTTCAGCGGCCACTCCAGTTCAACCAACGTCGTTGCTCCTAGCAGAGGCATGAGAGCTATAGTCTCAACTCCTTACTTAAAAGTTGTCTTTTCGGTTTAGAGTTTAGGATCTAAAGTCCTTTGAGGGGGTTATATAGGGGCTCATATATGTGAGCGTTCTAGGGGTTGTTAAGCGTGATACTGGGAGTTTAGACTAGTTCATAAGACTTTGTTTTGTGGTCGGGGTCCTGCTTGGTGTAGCTGTTTGGCTGGGCGAGTCATTAAAGAGATTTAAATGGATGATTGAACATGATGAATCCAGCCGAGGATATGATAATCTATCTAGTATTTGGCTGATGGCATAGTGCCAGTTTAGGGCTCAGCTTATGCCGCGCGATCGACTGCGCTGCCCAACCTAAACCCTAAACGCTAAACTCTGCGTAGGTCACTACCAAGAGCAGGCCTGCCGCCTGTGGCACCTCTTGGTAGAGGGGTTAGGGTTTATGAGTGGGATACTAGTCCTCTTGATTCATCCGCCGAAAGGCACCCTTCTTATGGGGCTAGGCCTAAGTTACAAGAGCCAAGAACGACTCTAAACCCAAACCCTCAACAGTATGCATAAACCCTTAACAGGAACTCCTGGAACCTTTTCCGGCTCTTCTAGAAGCTCAGGTTGGCGCGTTACTTAACACAGTGCGCGATGTACTCTTCCCACAAAACCGTATGGTCCTTAGCAGCAGTCGCACATAAGACATCTTGACTCGAGCTCACAGTCCCAGATCCCTGAAAATCTTGAAGTTCCCGCAGCTCTTTGGAATCCTTATAGCACGTTGTCTCTGGTATAATGCAGCCCGTAATTAAATTCTACGCCCTCCAGCTTGTCTGTGATATCCACAAGGAACATAATTTTGGCAACCCTCCATATGAGTTATAGTCTAAACTCCTAGTATCCCCCTTAATAACCCCTACAGTAGTCCCCTATATAACCCCCATGGAGGAGTTTAGACTATAGCTCATATAAGCCCCCCTGAGCCTTCGACGCTAGACCTCAAAGCCTAAACCTGAAATCCCAACCCCACCACCTCCAGTTTGCACTAAGTGAACTTGAAGGGGAGCAGGTGCAGGCATCATCTTTCGAGATATCTCAAAACTGTCTGCAATGAACATCACGATTGAGAGGTTGAAGCGCAGCAGTCCCATGAGTAGTTCCAATGCTGTTGTAATTTGTTTGCAGAACTTTCCCCAAGCTAGCTATTAATGCTGGTCGTGTCATACGGAGCGTCGGACATGTCCATTACAAGTGTTTGCCCACCTCACGAGGAGCCTAGCAGTTCCTCGAGCCGCGCGAAGGACGATGAGGAGTTGGCCGAGGTCCAGCGATTTAGGGGTTTCCCAAAATTAGGGGTACCAGTTTGGGGGTCCCCATAATAAGGACTATAGTATTTTGGGGTCTATATGGGGGTCCCCCTATTTAAGGAAACTCCCATTTAGAGCGAAGGGTTTAGGAACTAGGGGCAAAACTCCTCATGCTACTATTACACACGCGGTTTTATAGGCTTAGGGCTTTGGGGTTTAAGGCTTATGTTTCCTAGGGGGTAAGCCCTTCATAGTAATATTAAACACGCCCCCACCCCTGATATCAAATATTAATGTTCCCCATAAGGTATTGAGAGGTGCATTTTTCATATTAGGGGTGGGGGTGCGAAAAATTAGTATGAGTATAACTGAGTTATAAGGTTTGGGAGCTCAAGGATTAGGATTCATGGTTGGAGGATTGGGGATTAGGGTTTGGGGGTTTCGGAATTTAGGTTTGTGGATTAAAGGATGATAGGATCTAAGTCCAGACTTTAGGTCTTTGGGCTTAGACTTTTTTCGAGCTCGTTCGTATTGAGAGTGTTGCCTTACAATGAATCATTTCATGCTGAATTAAACACACCCACGCACAGATCTAATATCAGATATGCCCCTCAATACGTATTGTGTCTAGGGGGGATGATGTTCGGCATAGCGGAGTGTAGCCCCTAAACCCGAAACCCTAAACCTTAACATTAAGGACGGGGGATTTGGTAGGTCCAGAGTTCAGGCTGCACAGCTTGCCCGGATTTCGATCCGCTAGCTGGCTAATGTAAAGAAAGGTTTGAATCATGACCAATATCAGGAGAATATGAGCCATAGTCTAAATCCCTTCAAGGGAGTAATATAGTGGATTAACTAGGGGAGTATCACTGGGGTTATTACGGGGGATGCTAGAAGCTTAGACTATGTTATATATGGGGTCTAGGGGTATCCTGGAGAATCAAATGGAAAGGATCACGAAAAACGAGAAGCTAGCCATCATATGGCAGTTTATGCCTGCAGGTTCTGTCTAATTCAGGGTACTCATAACTTACCCACAATTCAACGAACTATCCAACTAATTAGAAGCCCCTTAAGTCCGCTAGCAGGGTTGTCTTGGGCTAGAGCTACAGTAGTAACTGGCTTAAAACTGATTACTCCGTGCGCTGCCCTGCAATATCTTGCCGTACGTTCGCTTGCCCCAAACCGGAACCCATGTTCCTTGACGCCCAAATACCACACGCCGAAACCCTAAACCCCCCCTAAACCCCAGCCACCCACCCCAGAGTCTGACACCGCTAAAAGCTCTAAAGGCTGGAATCTCTGACTAACACCGTCAAGGGTTCGTTCCGACATGGCCTGAATACAGCGCTGCATGATCCAATGTAATCGTTTAGGGGCCATTTAAAAGGATCTCAAAACCCAGGGGTACAACCCTAGGGGTACAAGCCTGAAACCCTTCGCGCCCGACTTAGCAATCCCCTCCCTACTGCTGAATACCCTCACCACCCTACAGGTACATCTCTGCAGCTTTCAAAGTCACCATGCGGGAATTCCCGCTTGTAGGCAACAGGATATTTCAATCCTTACTACAGCGACTCCGACACAAGGACCTTTCATTTTGGAGCGCCCCAATTTAGCCTGTGAGAGTCAAGCTTTGAGCCGCTCTCAACCCATATCCGCAGATTAGATGAAATGAGTATGTCTCATTAGGGTTTACGGTTTGCCCTCATATAATCCATGCTGAAAACCCCTACAGTCGACTGATGGTCCTTATATCCCTAGGGCCCCCCACCGTGAGAAACTCCAAGGGGAGAGAACTAGCCGCGAGAGACGAGTGCTGCATTTGAGGCATGGTAAGTAGTGTACATTATGATAGCATTTCTGGATTGCGAGCACGCGGGTTAAACCATTTCGGGCACTTTGTGGTCGGGAACTCCGCATTCTGCATGTGATAGAAACCCCTGAATATTCAACCCTAAACCCTAAATCCTGACCTCTCAGCCGTCTTTTGAGTTAGTACAAAACAGACCAAAACCTTCCGCTTCCGCATCACTATTTGGATCCACATAGAAGTGTCGCCCCTTTCGCGAGCAGACATTCAAAACCAGGATGTCCGAGCCCAAGCCAGGATCCCCCTGAAATTTAAGGTCTAGGGTTCAGGGGTTTAGGGTTTAGAGGTTTAGGGTTTAGAGGTTTAGGGTTAAGAGGTTTAGG
>CAJNIZ010037903.1:10926-45158 GCA_905231905.1 Symbiodinium pilosum
GGTCTAGGGTTCAGGGGTTTAGGGTTTAGAGGTTTAGGGTTTAGAGGTTTAGGGTTAAGAGGTTTAGGGTTCAGGGGTTTAGGGTTTAGAGGTTTAGGGTTTAGGGGTTTAGGGTTAAGAGGTTTAGGGTTCAGGGGTTTAGGGTTTAGAGGTTTAGGGTTTAGGGGTTTAGGGTTTAGGGCTTTAGGGGTTTAGGGGTTTAGGGTTTAGGGGTCCAGGGTGCCACCACCCCGACACAGGTTGATGAGTCTATCTCGGAACATTTCAGTGGCAGGGAGCTCAGGTGAAATTCTTCAAAAAGGGGGTGTAGCAAGGGTTTAGGGGTGAGGGTGTAGGGCTTAGGGTGTATAGGTGATGGCCCAGATTTGTAAGTCCTAAACCCTTAAACCCTAAACCCTAAACTCTAAGGGCTTGGTGTGCCTTTTTTTGGTTTTGCCTCGGTTGGAGGTTCACGCATGGGTCCATCGGAGGAGCTACTCATAGCTGAGGTTGCAGTCTTTCACGCATAACGGATATCCGGCTGCCAGTCGTTGGGTTGTTCTGAACGCTTCTAAACTGCTAGCCCTAGCCCCTAAAACCCTAAAACCCAAACCCTTTGGGGTTCAGGGATTATGTTTAAGCCCCCCGCCCGCTGAAAGCCAGTGGCCCCCTGCCGCAGCAACTTGGGGTTTCCGGCTTTGAATCTAGGGGTTCTGGGGCTTAGGGTTTAGGGTTTAGGGTTCAGGACCCAAATACTATAACATGAATGGTATTTGGGCCCTTAGCCCTATTATTTGGGTCCTTGGACCCTCAGGGTTCGCGGGCAATACTTTGCAGTTCAGAGTAGTTTTCTTCTAAGCTGTACTTATAACCCAGATTATAGGATGCCTAAGTCCCTTAGTACGGTTTCTGAGTTATATGTACCAGTTAGTTCTGGATCATAAGTACCCAAAATCTCCAATTACTGAATACGTTCATTATCTATGCCTGGACCCCGGACCACTGCTTGCGCTCCTCCCCTGGGCAAAGGGCAAACACCCTGCCCTTCTGGTTGCGGGGTGAGGGTTTAGAGTTTGGGGAGTCGGGTCCAAGGTTTAAAGGGTTTATGGGTGAGGGGTTTGGCCCATGGAGGACCTAGACTAGAAGCCTCCTTCGGTCACAGACAGCACTAACAAAGCGGTACCAGGCGTTTGGTGATTTTTGAGTATGGCTCAGGGATAGGACTTGCTGGACCGAAGTTGACCATGGACATGTTCTTAGTTGGCCCATGTTTTAAAATGAGCTATAGTCTAAACTCCTTCAAGGGGGATATATAGGGGATCATATAGGGAATTCTTATAGGGACTATTAAGGGGGATACTAGGAGTTTAGACCATGGCTCGAATAGTCTTTTAGGAAGAAAGGCTCCATTTGCCGTAGTAGGAAAGGTTCAGAATAGGAGGATCGGTCTACTTTGTGAGGTAGGGGCTTCCTTGCGTAGCTGCAAAATCCATGGATCTGTGTCCTATAGTGAGGACCCTTTCTAGCATGGCACTTATTATACCCCGGTGGACATTAAAAATCCTGCATGACCCTAAGTACCTTAAACCTCGGGAACTATGGTGTTATTGTATATTCAGGTCATGCAGGATTTCTAGTATCAACAGTAGGAATCCTCTTGTCAAGAAGGAGTTGCGGGCATGAGCAATGTTGATTGCCTGGGAATCCACCCTGCAAGCCCAAATGCTGCGAAAATGCCCCAAGTACCTCCTAAACCCCTAACCCCTAAACCCCTTAGACCTAAAGCCTAAAATCTACAGAGCCCAACGACCCACAAGTAGGACCGACATACACCCCAATTAAGGGTAGGTGGCGGTTCCTGGTGAAGACTAATCTAAACCCAATCCTAAACCCTAAACCCTAAACCCTTAAACCCTAAAACCCTAAACCCTAAAACCCTAAAATCCTAAACCCTAAACCCTCACGCCAGAGCCTGGAACCCTAAATCTCAGCTCCTCAGGGTTCAGTGCTTAGAACTTTCACATCAAAAGCCCTGTATTACACTTAGATTTAGGGTGTTACCTTGGGAGCCTGAACCCTGAGCCCTAAACCCCCAAACCCCTAAACCCCCAAACCCCTAAACCCAAAACCCCTAAACCCTTGAATCTCAAGTACCTAAGCTGCGGCCTGATTCCTTAACCCTACATATCCTACATCCCAAATAGCTACGGCACTTGCTCGCTGCATTGCCGGTAAGTAACTGCGCTTAAATTACTACAGTATGCTAGGGTATAGGGTTTAGGTCATTCATGTTGACATAGTCTGCTTGAATATGTCATTGCTTTCTTACAAATGTAACTAAGCTTAAGTTCACTAAAGGAGAATCAAATGAGCTATGGTCTGAAATCCTAACATCCCCCTTAATAACCCCTATAATGATCACACTATGTCACCCCCTTTAAGGAGTTTAGACCCTAAACCCCAAACCCTGTATAACCACCTTTTCATAAAATTAGACTATGAATCAAATAGTTTCAGCAACCGCTGAGGAGAGGACTTTGAAGTGGAGGGGCCTGATCAGGCCGACTCTTGAAATTGTTTTGGGTTCAGGGTTTAGATTTCAGGGCTCAGGAATTGAAGTTTTAGGGTCGGGGTTCTTGAACTAGAGGGTTTAGGGTTTGGAGGTGTAGGAATTACGGTTTCAGGCCCAGGGTTCCTCGATAATCGGCCTCCCCCACCCCGTAGTAAGAAACGTTCGCACTATCGTGGTGTCACATACGGACTTTGATTTTTCATACTGGAGCCTAAACCCTAAACCCCTAAACTCTAAGCCCTAAAGGGCATTGTTACAATGGCGTCTGGGTAAGTGGATTGAGATAGCGCTTTCCTTCGTGCTCTCCTAGGGAAGAGAGACTATACTGGCTGGTAGTTTATGAGCAGAACGGACTTCTAGCTGGAAAGATTTCCTCTGGCTTTCGGTATAAGGGCTAAGACAAGCACTTTACATTACGAGTCCAAGGGAAATCATAATTCCGTAAGCTTCCTGTAAGGTTTAGTCACAATTTGACGGGTTTGGGATTTCTTGGGTTTCTTGGTTCTAGTGTCTGCATAATTCAAGCTTCTAGAGGAGGTAATGCACGAGAAATCTACTCACAAGCTGGATGTTCTTGAAAGCTTAAGATAGCATTGCAATTCTCATGGGAACCCCTCAGGTCCTGCAAGCCCTACACCCTAACTGGTGGCTTCCCGAAATTGTCCCTGTATACTGGCCAAGGCTTGCAAACAGAGGGGGGATGACTCCTTGCACCCGGGCCCAGACACAAAGAATACAGCTGGGAGGGGTGCCGGCACGGGCTCTGGGGGGCACAGGATATTCTTGTCTCTCTTCACCCCAAGTTACAGTCTTGGCTTCTTGAGTGCCGAACACCTTGTCGTGTACAGGCCTTCATGTAAACTGCTGAGCCGTCTGCTCTCTTTTCTCCTGCTGAGGTTCCAAGTATTAGGGAGATCTTCTCCTCTCGGATGCTCTTGCATGGTGCTTCCTCTCCTAATGGAAACCCATGATTAATGAACCCCCTCCTTTTAAGGGCCTTAATATTAGGATCCCTATTATAACCCCTATTATGGGAGGCGGTTCATTAATCATGGGTCTATATTATCAATTGGGAGATACCGCAAGGTCGGCCTTATGCGCTCCCTGCGCTGGCAGCTTAGCCAGTCCTGCCTTAAAGAAAAGGATACTCAGCTTTGCTTCAGGGAGTTCCCACAGGCTTTGACGGGGACATTCCCCCTTGCCCATGTCTGTTGCCTGGACCTCCTTCGGAAAATCGTTTCGCACTCGACTTGGCCATCTCTCAAGCGGTGGGGTTGGCAGTCTGCGGCAGGCAGCCAGCCAAGTTGTGGCCAGAACAGCGGCACAGGACTGGGTTGCTGGTCAGGAACTCAAGTTAACTTACGATATCAAGGAAACCCCATTATGTACTACTTTATACCAATTTTATGGCAACTTACTCCTGCACAGCAACCCAGTGGAGCGGCACTGGTAGAAATCACACGTGATGATTCGCTTAAGCAGCTAGGAATGTTCAATTTTTGGAGGTGCCAGCATTTGGGGTTTGTTTTGCATGAGCTGTAGTCTAAACTCCTTAAATTGGGGCTTATAGGTTATCATGGGGTGGAGTATTTCGGAGGTGAGTTTAGACTATGGCTCACATAGAGTTACGCACTAAACCTTAGAACAAGATGAACAACTACTCTAGTCATGACACGAATGCAGATTGACGTTGCAGCTGAAGTGATGAGCCTAGCTTCAGCTGACGGCGGTCGACCTTTGCATACTGGGGCTAAAGGGATTACGTAGGGACTGATTTCCCTAAGTCCCTGCTCAGAACCCTTGAGTTTGAAGTTTTGTGACCTCCTCCTGGGGACCCGCAGCATCTCCCCATAAGCCGCGGAAATCCCAGGGCATTTGTATTTGGGAGTTTTTGAAAACGGGGTCCTTAAGACAAAGATCAGACTGGCGTGATGAGGGTCCTTCTTAGAGTTTCTACACCCTGAACCCTAAATCGACTGTTTTGAGAAATGCCCCTATTCGGAGGAAACCAAAGGCCACGAGCCCCTCCGAACGCCCGAACTTGGGGGGTCAGGGGGACTTAGCGGCTAAACAATGGGGATAACTGGCTGATAGTGGTTTTTCATATACTTACTAAGTCCCTTCAGCTTACATCCTAAACCCCAAGCCCTTCACCCAAATAAATTAGTAGCTTCCATGTCCTTATTCCATATATAATTCCTATGTAACACATATAGACCCTAACAGCTTCCGTTTTCTCTTCCATTATACGTTATAAGTCCCTCCCTCCAGGAAGAGTTTCTGCCCTATAGGCGAGCCAAAACAGCAGCGATGACAAGTTTTGAGTCGCTCCAGGCGCTGTTGAATGTTTACTTTGATGGCTTAGCCGCTTAGCGCTTGGAGTTTGGAGTGTGGGGTTTGGGGTTTAGGGTTTAGCGATACAAGAATGGAGGCTCAAATGGACAAGAACAAGGAAAATGAAATGTAAGCTTGCATTTCTACTGGGAGGAGATTTCCATGTGCCTTCTTGGGCTGGGAGTTAGGTACATGCTAAGCACTTATGGTTATAGTGGGTTATATGAGCTTCTAATTAGAGTTACAAGCCATGTAGCCAGTGCCCATGTAAGCAGGGGTGAGGCCCTAAACCCTAAACCCTAAACCGTCTAGGTTTAAGGTTGATGATTTTCAAAAGCCTGGGGTTCAGGAATGAAGGCTTGGGGCTCAGGAAGCTTAAGAAGGTTTAGGGTTTAGGGGTTGAGGGGTTTAGGGTTTAGGGTTTAGGGGGTTTAGGGTTTAGGGGTTGAGGGGTTTAGGGTTTAGGGGTTTAGGGTTTAGGGTAACTTAAGGTATGGGTGGAGGGTTTAGGTCAGGCACCACCCACGAAATAAAGGCAAAATCCTTGAAGCGGCGCCGTGTCGGAACGACAGCATGGCAGTATAGTACGTTTCTAGCGGGCATGCTGGGACGTTCTGAGCGTGGCAGTTTGGTAGATTGTACTTGCAAGCATTGCTATAGTCCCCTTTAAGTAGATTTAGGGTATATTATTGGGGTTTTATAGGGATAATGGAAAAGAAAATGGAAAATACTATATTATGATATAGAGTTGTGACTGGTAAGTTGCTCCAAACTCTTGAACCTCTGCCACTAGGCTACATATCCCTGTAGCGCGCGTTTTCCAACGTCATCTTCCATTCCGTTCTCCCTTACTGGGTTGTATTGTTAATCGTTAATGGTAGCTATACCCTGAAACCGAAGCCCTGAACCCCTCATATAAGCCCTAGATAAACCCTGCAACATACGTCCACGGCCTTTGTTGTTTAACTGTTTCCACTGGGGTTTACGCCATCTTCAACTGCCGTGGAGACGGGCTGCTTCGTTTCAGCATGCATGCTTGGAGGTTCAATGTAGCTAGAACCTATGTATAGCTCCACTTACAACGCAGTAGCTAGAATCGGGTTATGACTCCAGGTGTGACTGCATCAAATTGGCTTGAGCACCCAAGTAGCCAGGGGAAGTTGCCAAGGGAGACTGAGCGTTGGCGGTATAGCAGGAAATAGAAGGATTCCAAGATAAAATCATGTCTCCTTAGGAATATGTTTCATATATGCTCTTGCACAATCCGAAGGAGTTGTTGAACATAGTACTATGCATTATGGGTTGGATACTGCCCCCACTCTGCAACAGCTGGATTACATTTCAAGCATTGTTACATATGGTCCCCACTATGACCCCTAATATGGACTGTTATAGGGTGGGGGCAGTACTCAACCTAAACCCTGAAACCTAGACTATGAACTTTGAGGCCAAAGCAAAAACATTAATCCCTAGCCCAGATTAGAGGTCTTGTGGTCACTAGTAAGGGGTGTTGAGGATGACACATTTGATTCAGGGTTGGACACCAGGTACTGGCTTGCGATGTTGGGATTTTACCCTAAACCCTAAACACTACCAGGCTGCGCCTCCTATCTTCCTAGAAGCAAAGGGGAAATTCGAACAGAACCTAACCTGCCAACCACAAGCCCTCAACCCCTCAACCCTAAACTCTCAACCCTAAACAACCCCCAAACCCTACCTTATCCCCTAACCCTAAGCCCTATATGATCCCCACCCCTTTAAACCCTACCCAGACCCCCAAAGGGATCTAAAAATTAGATCCCCTAGAACCATATAAGAAAATATATAAGGAATATATAGGGGTTATAATGGGTCTACATAGGGGATCTAATTTTTAGATCCTCCCAGGGGTCTGGGTAGACTCCAGAGCAGGTCGGCAGGATGGGACCTCCTGGCGCGCGCTGATGTGGCTGCTGCCGAGGCAATGAGGAGGTTGGGGTTAGGGTGCAGGGTTTAGGGTGTAGGGTTTAGGGTGTAGGGTTTAGGGTTTAGGATACCAAGAATGAAATAAATCCTGCATGACCCCGACTACCTTTATACCTTGGGAATTATGGTACTGTAGTATATTCAGGTCATGCAGCATTTTTAGCATCAACAGTGGTGGTTTATGTGTAGACCAGGGTTAGGGGCTTAGGGTTGAGTAGAGGTTAGGGCTTTTATTAGCGTATGGGGTGTTTGGGGGTGTATCGTTGAAGGTTCCAGGGGATATGCAAAATCAAATGGAAAAGCACACGGAGAATGTAAAGTAGCATTTATGTGAACGGGGTTAGGATTTTAGGGGTTTAGGAATTAAGGGCTTAGGATGTTAAAAGAGGGGCTTACAGAGGGGCATGCATGAGTAAGGCTCAGGGTGTTATGGGTTTAGGGCCAAGGCGTAACAGGGTTTGAATTTAAACTGGGATCTCATATATGCATATACATATAGGTATCATAGAAGTAGGGTTTATGCATGGGGTGGAAGGTTTAGCCATCATGGTTGTTTGTTTCTCCTCCGTTCTTCTCACTCTTGTCTTACCCCTGGCTAGCCGGGAATGAAGGAACGGAAAACTGAATGGACGCTACTATAAGCGTTATATAGGGACTACTACAAGGATTCATGCCTTCATTCCTAGCTAACCAAAGATAAGTTGTTGTCATTGTGGTTATCAATTTACTGGTATGAGGGTCTAGCGTTGCGCTGCTGTGAATCAAAGGCGTTGTACATTCCCTATTACAGTAATCACTTCTGCCTACTGACAACTCCAACCTGCCCCACCCCCCACCCCCCACCCCCTACCCCCTACCCAATAACATTACCGCTGTCAATCATATGGAATGGTACGTCATTATTCGGAGAGGGGGTTGTTATTGGGGGGCTTGGGGGGGATTTACATCCAGTAAGTCTAGGGCTGAAGACCTAGCATTGAACATCACTGGTAGGTCTTACAAAGGGTAGCGAGTTCAAATGTTTGGGAAGGCCCGAATCAGCCTTAGACACCCAAACTGAATGCTCTGTTGGGCTCATTCCGTTCGTATTTGAGCATGCCCTTCATGAAGGCATTTCAGGCCTGTTAAACGGTTCAGGTTTTACATTCTCCCCAGGCCCTCTAAACTCATTCAATATTATTATTACTATTATTGGTTTTATTACTATTACTATTACTATTACTATTGTTATTACTATTACTATTATTATTGCTATTGTTATTATTATTTTCAAGGTTTTTGGCGCCTCCAGGGCGGCATAAAACAAAAACAACTTTCGAAGGCCCGCAGAAACCTGCCAACAGCAGGAACTGGGCTCTGCATCCTCTGAATCCTGAAGCCTGATCCCTTAACCTAAACCCTTAAACCTGAACCCTAGACCCCAAACTCTGAACCCTAAACCCTAAACCCTAAACCCTCGACCCCAAACGCTGAACCTCCCTAAGGCTTCAGGCTTCAAGGCATAAGGCTGAACTCTAGACTCTACACTCCACACCCTGATTAGCACTACTGCTTTTTGTTTTTAGCATTATTACAAATTATTGTTGTTAGTATTGTTCTTAGTAATAGTGTTATTATTATTATTACTACTACAGTTCTTCTCATGCTTCTGTCATTGGTATTGCTAGTAGTGTAGCGTCACTATTATTAATCCCCTCCCCCGAATGTTGAACGACGTCCCCGCTCCCGGAATATTACGGTCATGATCCTAAACCCTCAACCCCGAACCCTAAACCCTAAACCCTACGAAGCGAGAATCTTGCTCAGGCAACGTTCTGAGGTTCCTGTACCCTATCAGTTTGTGACCTGCAAGATGCGCAATTGCCGCCTGGAACCATGCCAGTAATGGCTAGCCAAGACTTTAGTGCTTAGGGGTTTTGGGTTTAGGGTCCGGGCGTCAGGGTTCAGCTCAGAGGTTACAAGTCACGGAGATTTCAGGGGTTGGATCAGTGCACAATGACACACGGTTTGTTTGGATCGCTGTCCGCTCGCCGAAACTTGAAGTCTGTGTTGGGTTCAGAGAGCCTAGGAACAGATTAGGCGATCCCTTGCCCATACTTGTGTTGGATACTGGGAATAGAGTCGGGCCAGTATGTACTTACCGAAATCCCTCGGGGTCACGATCAGTGGGCGGGTAGTTATCCACAGCACAGCAAGACAAGGCATAGTTACAAGAAATCCCTTCATGGAAGCATGAGAAGAGCCACTGATTCAGGTGCACATTTTGGATCCGCGAGAACCTGTTGTGTTGTTGTACGTGGGCATTTCGAAAAGGAAGGTTGCCCCTTCATATACCAAAACCCCAAACACTTTAATGATCCTTATTATGGGCACCCCTAATCAGCGATCCTAAGTTGTTTTGAAACCCTCATATAGCAAGACGGTACTTTGGAGATTTATCCCAGCAAGGATGAGCTGAAAGAGGGTTCAAGATATTTCCTCACCTCACACCCAACACAAAAGGTATACCAACGGACAGAACATTCCTATGTTTGTGTTTGACTTCGGATGCCTTTGATCAACAAGGCACACTAACCTCGCCTGCATACGGTGCTCTCTGAAATTGAGTAATTAAGGCATGGCCCCGACGCAAATTTGCATCTTGCAACACTGGTCCAGCTAACCTGAGTGCCAGGGGAGTTGGCGCGGCGAGGTTCTCCTGTGACACCAACTCTTTGTGAACATTGAGCAGTGCAAGCGATGCATAATGATCCCGACGTACGAATGACAGGTTTCAATCAAGCACTGAGGAGTTCTGACCCTATAGCTTATCAAGAGGAGCGCCGAACAATGAGTACTGACATGTGGCCCTGACGATGTCATGGCACGCGGCGCCCAAAAGACTGGGTTGCTGTTAAGGAACTTAAATTAAGTTACTATATTGGGGGAACCCTATCATTTACTATATATACCCATTAGGGTAACTTAATTTAAGTTCCTTAACAGCAACCCAAAAGAACATCCTGACCTTCAGGCTTCCGAGCCACATGCCCAACAATGCCTTTAGTACGAGGGCTTAGGGACTAGAGGGTTCCGGCTAATCAGGCTAACCCCCTGTCCCTAACAACAAGTCTCCTAAACCCTAAGCCCTAAGACCCCACTACCCTCGCAACAAAATTCACTTATTATTTGGGGGGCTCCATGGATTGGAGCCCCGTTGAATTGAGGTGCTTGTGGCAATATGGTCAAGAAATTTTAGACAAGGAGCCCATACCTTAATGGCTTCCCCTAAACCCTCAACCCCAAACCCGGAATGCCAAACCTTGAAGCCTAAACCCTGAAACCCTAAACCCTAAACTTCCCTAAGTCATCCTAAGCCTAAACCCTAGACCCTAAACCCTAGACCCCCAAACCCCCAAACCCTCAAGTGTGGGTCCGATCGGCTGTCCCAGCCCGCTGGCTTTGGCGTGCAGCCTTTCCATGTCTACTAATGATCGTCTCACTAAGGTTTAGGGTTTAGGGTTGTTACTAGGCTTTAGGACTCAGGTGTTCAAAGCTGAGATCTAGGTTTAAGGTTTAATTTAGGGTTTATGGCTCAGGGGGATCCCACATTGAAAAACAGGAGTATATGCACCTACAGAGCTTATAACGCTTGAATTAGAACCCTGGAAATCCCACCAGATTCGCTTGGAAAACGCTTGTGCTCTCGATAGTGTTGGTTTGCGGGTACTCTCGCCACTTCAATCAACAGATGGCGAATCATGTTGTGGCTGAGGATCATAGTGTGAGAAATGTTAGAGCATACGTCAGTCCCAGGACAGGTGCGTATCGCTTTTCAGGAACTAAACAGTATGAGTGTTGCCAGAACTGTTTCTTTGATGCCAGCTTTGAAAAGTAGCAGTAGTTGCGACCACTCTTTCCAGTAGCGACGAACCAGATGAGTTTTTGATACAGCATCATCATAGTAGCAGTACTTTTCCCGTACCAGTAGCCGTAGTAACAGTAGCAGAGGTAGCGGCAGTGGTTCTGAGTAGATTTGGTAGTAGTGGAAGTAGTAGCACTGGCATGGCGCAGCCAAAGCCTTGCCTAAATCAAAAAGCGTTGCGAGGAAAGCTCACTTCGCAAGACCCCCATGGCCTCCGAATGCTTTTCACCCGCACAAGCGCCGGCTGGCGGCTCTTTCGCGTTTGACTTTTGAAGAAGAATAACAGTATTAATGTAAATTAGAATGAGAATCAGAATCCTAAGAATAAGAAAAACAATACGGGTAGTGATGATAGCAATGGGTATGATTGAGGTTAGGGACTCAGTGTTCGTCTCTGGTATTCTGGCTTCATAGAAGATGCGGTTCAACTGTTCAGGGCTTGGCAGCTGAAGAGGCTATGGCAAAGCCATTCTCGCAGCAAGCCCATGCACATGCCCACAGGGCCTGAGACATAATGTAAAAACCTTTAGAACTAAAGAGGGTGTCCCCTGACAATCCTTGATATGGGAGGTTTCCCCAAACTAGAGCTACCTTTTTGGGGGTCCCCATAATTAGGATTTTCGTTTTTTGTTGTCTATACTGGGGCCCCCTTTTTATGGGAAACTACCATATAACGATGGTGCAATCTGCCGTACGAGCCTACTTAGATTACTTGTGAGTTTCTCAAAGCCCCCCCCATGTAATCCTTACCAGGGACCAGGAGGGACCCTAGTATTCCCATATGGGCGGTATTTTGTGGCAATGTAGGACAAAGCATAATTAGCCCCGAAAGTTTCAGGGCTTAGCCTATCATAGGCATGTGGTAGTTTCCTAAAATGGGGGGGACCCCAATATTGACCCCAATTTACTATAGTCCTTATTAGGGGGACCCCCCAAAATGGTACCCCTAATTTTGGAAACCCCCATGTGAGGTTGCCTTTTGAACTTAGTCTGCATAGGCTTAAGAGCTGACAAAGGCACACATACACAAGACACTGCGCGACCGTTTGCATAACTCCCTCATGCTAATATGAGACAACCCGCCACTGTCAAAATTAACGATGGCCCCCCCCCAATGTATGTACATGGTCTCTTGGGAGGTATATTTGAAGTCAGGGGTGTTAAGCCCTAAACCCTAAGCCCTGAATGGGGTGCTTAATGATTGTCATAGGCCAGGGCTGACACGCAGTCCGCGTTGGTGGTTGGCTGGTATGTTTGTGCCCGCGATGCCTTGAGTAGCCCTTCCATCAAAGACTTAATGAAAAGGGTGTATAACGAAAAACTGTAGCCATATGCATATATGCATATATACATGTCGATCTCTCTCTCTCTCTCCTAGTGTACCCCAGGGCCCTGTACGCCCCTACATGACATGACCTTAGCCGAGTACTTGACAAAGATATGCGCAGGCACTGCTTCAAGGAACTCCAGGGTTGTTTATAACAGGTCTGGGGTCAGGCGATTGAGAGTTTGCGGTTTAGGGCTAGGACCTTGGGGCTCAAGGCTTAGAGGTTTGGGTACTAAGGGAAAAATAGGTTAAGGGATTTGGGTTTACGACTTCCACTACAAGGCTGTCTCCGCTAAAAATGAAGCGTTCGCCAGGTTATTTATCGACTGGGGGTGGTGAGGTTCACACGGCCAATTTGCGTGTCTTGGGCTGTATCAAGGGCATTCGGTGCTTCATGATCATAAAACTTCACCCCATCAATCCCTGAATCCCTAGACCACAAAGCTTAAACAACCCTGAACCCGACGAGCCTGTGTGCGACCTTAACCCGGAACCTCAAAACTCAAATTATCTCAAACGAGCTCTACAGAGACGTTGGCCGGTTTGCACGAGGAGGGGTTCCCAAAATTATAGCTGCAACCCTAGCGTTTGGACCGGTAGAAACTGAGAAGCCCAAAGAGGCCTAGAGTAATTCAGGATATATCGTCCCTTAAGTTAATCGAATATGGGGGTATATGGGGATCTCATGGTAATACTACACCCAAAGCCATATTCTATTTACTTCAGGGGCACTATATAGGTTTGGGGCTCAGGGTCATTGCATGGAAATCCACTGCTTCACCGATATCATTTTTCGACTGCGGCCTTCGATAATTGTCCTGGGGTCCAACAGGTGGAGTTGTTTAGGGTTTAGGGTTTAGGGTTTAGTTAGGGTCTAGGGTTTAGTGGATAGAGTTTAGTTAGGGGTTAGGTTTTAGGGTTCAGGGTTTAGGGGGGCAGGTCCCAACAGCTAGGGGCAGCTATAGTGGAGGAAACCTCCACATATGTACCAGTAGCAGTGAATCTCCTGCAAGATGCCGGGAGAGCACCTGCATGCCAGCATGGAGAGTTCTCAATACTGATTGTGTTGCTGTTAAGGAACTTAAGAAAAATCACCATATTATGGGCGTAAACTTAATAGCAGGTTTCCTTATTGTAGTAAAATAGTTTTCGTTCCTTAAGGTAACCCAGAAGACTCAAAGAGAGAAGAAGTCAGACGGTTTAGCGACGGGGCTCTTGCTGTCGGCTCCCACTTTTCAGGAGTTGACCAGCTTGTTGGAACATAACATGTCATCCCTAAGTAGCAGAATCTGCTTATTTCTGGCAGAAATTGAAGTTGAAACTATGCGACCGTTCTGTGTGAAATCCGAACTGGCCGTGTTCTGGGATTGTTTGGCTCATAGTTTTCTCCCTTCGGTTGCACCTTCGAAGTAATGCCAATGTAGACCCATGATTAATAAACCCCTCCCCTTAGTAGGGATTATAATAGGGAGCCTAATATCAAGGCCCTTAAAAGGAGGGGGTTGATTAATCACGGGTCTACATTACCAACTTCCAACAGGGCTTTGATGTGGGAGCTTATCTTCCCTGGGGTCCTTGAGGGAATCTATTCTGTGAAAATGCCTATGTTCCCTGATTGCCCCACATCTGTCTCGGTAAGCCCTACACACTAAACCATAGACTCCCCCAAACTACCTTAACCCCTGAACCCTGTGTTAAGGAAGTTGAGGCCCTGCTCTAGGTAGATGCTGAAATCTGAGTTGCACATTAAGGCGGCTACTATACTACCAAATATCCAGCAAGATGAACCCCCTTGTTGGTGTAGACTCATAAGGCAAAAAGAACACGTGGTTTGGGGCTTTTAGTTCAGAATTTGGTGTCCTGCAGACAGCAATGGGTTGCGTGTTCTTCTTCGGGGTTTCTCGGAGGGCTAGGGTGTAGGTTTCCTTCAGAAAGTTACAGAACTTCAGCCGAAATCTTGAATGTTATCGGTGATATTCAGGTAGCATTGAGCATGAGGGCTTGCGTGAGTAGTTCAGCTCATGTCGCGCAGGACGGGCGATTTCGCCATCTACCAAAGACATGAACATACATCGTTTGCCCAGAGAGCTTACGTTTAAGCGGCCAAAAGACATTTTGGGAAGAATATTCCGCCAAGACGGGAATCAACAAGTGATCAGGGTACTTTACATGGGGATCTAAGGTAGTTTTTTACTGTCCTCACTAGAACGTGGATTAAGGAACTCATGCCCATCGAATCGTGTAGGAAATATTGACTGCCTGGACCGCCAAAGTATGTAAAAAGTAGCCCCAAAACACCCAAAGTAGCCCAAAAAGGCCATGCTTCTACCAAACCTAAATCCTACACATGCTACCTGAACCCTACATCCAAATCACCGGCAAGCTTCACCATCGCATGCCTGACGCTCTCCCTGCATCCAGCTGGAAGCATTATCTGGGAGTTTCTCGAGCTTTGTCTTTGAAATTATCAAGGGAAACCACAAGATCACCCAAAAAAGCTCAATAGTATTAATGATTCGCTTGTTCTTTAGTTCATCTGTTTGTAGCATATATACATATTTATACATAGATACGCACATGCGTTCCTATATCTACAGCTGTTTATCTATATGCATATACATATGATTATGTGTATATACGGCTGTATATCCCTGCGCCCATAGTGTGCCCTTCTTTCGTGAAGCCCTAAACCCTAATCCCTCCTTAGGCTTTCTCTAGAAACTGTCCCCAGAACACGCCTGTAGAGAAGCTTAAGAGCCCCTGAACCCTAAACCCTACACCCCTACACCCTAAGGCCCTTTGTTTGAGAAACCCCCATTTCGTCTCACGGAACATACAGGCTGACATCCAGAAGTTGGGTCGGAGGGGGAGCTTTATGGTTTAGGGCTTAGGGTTTGGGCGCTTAGGGTTCAGGGTTCAGGGGAGTTCGGGTTAGGGTCAGGGTTTGAGCTGTAGGGAGCTTAAGGTTTTTGGGCTGAGAGATTCAGGTTTAGGGTGTTACAACTTATGAGGGTTTAGAGTAGACCCCCACACACATGCACAAACATAAGCCGCCGAGAAGGTCTCCGTTGTAGATTGCTATCCTTTGAAAAGGCGGTCTTTGTGGGGTTACAGGACTTAATTAAGACTGCATGAAGTGTGTCGAGGGGGTTTAAAGAGGCTTCAAGAGCTTAACCCCAACCTGTATTCATACTGAAAATCCTGCATGACCTTGGGATACTGTAGTAACTCAATTCCCCAAGTATAAGGTACTTGGGGTCAGGCGGGATTGTTAGTCTAAACACTAAGCCCCTTAAACCCCCTGAACCCCCTAAACCCTATTTACTTTGGACCTTTCTGCCTTCTGAGGGCTCTCAACTTCTCATGTGGGCATTTCTTGGAGCAAGAGGCCCTTAGCGGGACCTTCTGAATTTAGGGTTTAGGGTCTAGGGCCCCTGATTTAAGGTTTAGGGTTTACAGTCTAGGATTCAGGGGGCAGGGGGTTAATATTTAGGGTGGTGGGTTTGCGGTGCAGGTTTGCGGTGCAGGTTTGCGATAGAAAGTGCTGTAGGCACCCTACGTCTTGCTAATTCCCATGTGCATCTATTTGAGCTTTCCTGCTGGAAATCAAAAACCGGCCTAACTTGACACATTTCTTGGTGTTGCAGGTGCTTCTAGAAGCCTATATTCAAGACAGCTCTACATGAACTATAGTCTGAACGCGTTAAATGGGGTTGCATAGGGTATTATACAAGGGAGTATTATGGGGGTGATTAAGGGTATCCTAGGAGTTTAGACCATGGCTCATGTCACTTCAACGTGTTTCTGGCAAGATAAGAAGGTGATGTTGGCTCCTTAGGTTGCGGGGGGAAAAGCATCCCAAGTGCTTTCGTGAACGAACTGACTAGGATTTCGTAGCTGTGTGGGTAGCCCCGGACAAGGACGCGCCTGAACCTTTTTTGGGGTTTTGTGCGTGCCTAGAAATAGATCATAAGATATATGTATGGTACCATATATATATGTATAGAATATATTAGCATAGTCCTTACATACTGAAAAACCTTGACCAGATTTTGGCCAGGGAACTTAGCACGAACCCTAAACCCTAAAACCCTAAACCCCTAAACCCCCAAATCCTAAGACGAACCCCAAAACCAGAGCTCCTAAACCGCATCTAAACTCAGCAGCTATATACAATAATATAGCATGATATACTATAATGTACGATAAGATACTATGATATGCTATAATACACTGTATTTTCCATGATATACTATGTTATACTATAACTTAACTAGAAACAATGTTTTCGTTCTCCGTACAGCTCTGGAGACCTGCCTCTGTCGCGGTTCCGCCACATGGCGTTCCGCCTGAACATGTCGGATTCGTTTCGGCGATAGGGACTTAGGGTTTAGGGTTTAGGGGCTTTGAGGGACGTTTTGGGGTTTAGGGTTCAGAGTTTGTGCATGTATTCCAAGGACTTACCGCATACAATTTCGGAAAGGACAGTCGGATTGAGGGTTAGGAGTTTTCAGCTTACTCTGACGTCAGCACAGTATGAGGGCTCAGTACGTATTAGTCCATCTACACCCAGGCATTAAAAATTTGTGGATCTGCTACTGCAAGGTTCCTGCAAAACCCGTACTGAAAAGCCTTTTCTGTTCATTCGTGCTTACCCTAGTGCAGACCCTGGGGAGGATCTTGAAAGTAGATCCCCATTGAGGGCTTCTAGAAATCACCCAATAGTAGTATAGGATACACAACTGGGGGCTCTATTGTTTGCATCCTCGCAGGAGTCTGGGATTGCACATTTCAAGCCTAAAGCCTAAAATATAATAGTAATACGAAGTCCTCTCCAGTCCCCATATGATCTATAGTCTACACTCCCTGAAGGGCAGGTTATATGGGGGATTATATAGGGATCGTAGTATAACGCTTGCTAAGGGGATGCTACTGTAGGATTTTTGACTATAGCTCATGTGCCTCTATACAAGACCTTTTCAGGAGTTTTTCTTAGGGGAGTTCAAAGGCGGTCCAATTTCCTGGAAGAAGTTATGCGGGGTAGTCAAAGTTATGGTCCTTCTTTAGGGTCCCATTCTAATACCGTAGTCAGTCCACCAAAAAGTTTAGGATACCGAAGCAGCGGCGACAGTTTTGACAATCTACCGTATGGCCTGAAATGCATCAGATGTGCAGGCCGGTCATTACAAGCTCTGTGATAAATCTTCAGGGCTCTGGGCTTATTTGGGTCAAAGATCCTGGCAGTTGCACATATGTGGCCTCTATGACCTGATCATTGCTCGGATCTTTACTTTTGGGGGATCCGCAAAAGGCAACTTGACGTTTGCAAATTGCAACCTAAGACCCAAGCAGGGACTCGCCTGACACGAAATCCCTCACAACAAACTTCGGGGTGCGTAGGGGGCTTGTACGGGGGAGGGCTTACTCAAAGTCCCTCAGTTTCTTTGCGCCGGCTGCCGAGTGGACATGCGTGGGCCTCTCCGGTCACACAGTTGATAGTGATAGAAATGGTCTCGTTGGTGAAACTAACATGAAGTAGCAACACAGCAGCGAAAGACCCATGGGATTTTCTGCATGCAAGGGTCTCCTGATACCATTCAGAAAGATAGCTTAACAATAGCAGGGGCGCCCAAATTGGGATGACTAACAGATTGCATAGCAATCGCACGAACACTGTGCCTGTGACCTTTTCCACAGCAGTCTGAGGCAATCAACACGTTTTTGTCCACGATAGCACGCGAAAGGCATCACTGGTTGGGGACTTTTGATAGTCAGCCTTGCAATGCTTGCTGTGAAATGCTTGTTGAACAACCCCTCGTGCCTGGGATGTATATCTTAAATCCTGCATTTCCGGGACAATGTGAGGCCGATCCAAGCCACACATCACAAGGTAGCTCCTAAACTTCACAGCCTGAGCCCTAAACTCCGAGTCCCCGCAATCAAAGGAAACTCTTAGAGCTGCAAAGAATACATCAGAGAGA
Source organism: Symbiodinium pilosum (assembly GCA_905231905.1). Taxonomy (NCBI): domain Eukaryota; class Dinophyceae; order Suessiales; family Symbiodiniaceae; genus Symbiodinium; species Symbiodinium pilosum. The sequence continues at coordinate 28,989 of CAJNIZ010037903.1, forward strand.
TCGACATCTACAGTAAACATAGTTGAAGCCCTAAACCCTAAACCCTACTCTAAGGTTTAAAGGTTTAGGGAAGGTTGGGTACAGGAAATATACTCCGACAGAATAGAACAGGGTTTAGGGTTTAGGGTATCTACCAAGGGATCCTTTAGCCTACCTAGCTTCTTCCCACCTTTTGAGCCCCCCGAATAGAACAGCCTGCAATCGATGCAGTTCACCATTTTGAGGACCGCAATGAGAAACTTGGGAGTCTCTCAACATTTGGGGGATGTTTTAGGGGTGTATCCCGATTACAAAGGGATTTCTGGGTTGAATACAGAAGGAATCTAGAGACCAATGCTTTGAGAAACTCATAAATCAGTACGAGACAGGTTTAGGGTTTAGGGTCCCTAAACCCTATCATAAGGATTATAATAGTTTTGGTCTATATTGGAGTCGTTCTAGCCAGACATTTGTCGACTGCAAACATGGTGGCTGGAGAGACGTGAAATTCACGCAAGACAGCCTCATTGGTTTGGCGATGGCATTGGTATGAAACGTTTGTAGCGGCATGGGTCCAAAGATCACGGATAAATTCTTCAAGCTAGCCCCCTTGGAGCCCCATGATGACGTGAGTCGTCACAGGTTAGGGCATACATGAGGGGACCGAATATAGACCCCCACATACAGAGACTCCATAAAAGCGAGCCTCCCCCCTTTTTTGGAGAATCTAGCCCATACAATCCTCTGTATAATCCCAGGTTCCATGTTTCCTTGTCCATGTGATTCTCAACTATTCTGGCGCTAGAGTATCCCCTACTGTGAATTCCTATATGACCCCTACACCCAGATGATAGTTGATCAAAAATCCTATTCTAAAATAGTTTAGTGTTGAGGGCTTAGGGTTATTTTGGAGATCTTGTTCTCTACGTATAAGCCTAGAGGAACATCATGCTCCATGTTATTTTCCCCTTGCTTCTTCATTATTGGGATACCCGACAAAATCCTTGTGTAACCCCGATGATGTATACAATGTAATCCCCATTGCCAAGATTAGCCTAAGTTTTAAGGACCCTTGACATTGGACATAGGGGCCGCTCTTGTAGTTTGGCATTTTCCCGAACAAGGAACCCATGCCCATGGATTATATCCGAAAAATTACCTGTAGCTCATATACATACCCTAGTTCTGGGTTCTATATACCCTATAGTTACATAGCCCAGTAACCAACTATGTAGGTAACTGGGAGCCCCAGGGTGTGTATATATATATATACACACACATATATATATATATATATGTCCTGGCTGTTTTTCCCTTGAGTTGTCGGTCTGGTCTACGTCTAGGCTTAAGGTTGAACTCTTCAAGGTTTGGGCTCAGGGTTCAAGTTGTAGAACGGAAGACGGAGGCCTATGCAAAAGTCCTTGACGGTACCACCCAGGGTTTAGGGTTTAGGGTTCGTTTGGGTTGTTACCCTAAATCCTAAATCTTGAACTCTAAACTCTAAGTCCCATATTGCCCTTGTTCCTGTGATGCCCTTGCCAATTCCATTCAAGTTGGGCATGTCGAAGTTGGACTGGCGGTGAGCCTTCCGAGTTCAGGGCTGGAGATAGTTCAGGGAGTTGAGGGCTTAAGGTTAAGGCTTAAGGTGTAGTGTTTGCGGTATTCTAGGTTTAGGGATTTGGTGACCCGGGTTCATGGTATTTAGGGTTCAGGGACTGAGGGCTCAGGGCTTCGGGTTTAGGAATTTGGGTCCCAAAGTATGTATGCTAACAAGGAGCAACACACAGTGAGTTGCTTCCACAAATCGAGGCTTCAAAACACGTGGGGCCCAACAGACAGACGCCAAGACACTATACCCCATGGTGCAGGGACTTCTGAAAGGGTTTAGGGTTTAGGGCTAGTTTAGGTTCGGCTCACAAAGGCTTTTCCAGTCCTGGTTCAGACATGAGCTAATTTGAAATCTCCTTAAAGGGTGTTAAAAAAACAAGGTTTAGGGTTCAGGTCATATAGGGGATTATATCAGGCTTAGGGTGTGGATCTAAACTCCTAAAAAGGGCGGTTATATAGAAGATTATGTAGGGGAGTCGTGTAGGGGGGTGGGTATTAAGGGGGATACTCGGAGTTTATACTATAGCTCACATGACGTAGACGTCGCGACGCCCTCCTCCAACACCCCCTCTTCCAGGCGACGCCCTCGCAGCCACTAAAGCCCCTAATGCAGAAGCGTAATTACTTACCATTATTCTGGTGGTATATTTCTTGTATGATTTTGGTATAGAGTACCTCCAGTAGAGTTCAAAATGATCTTGGTACTTATGTAGGCCTCTACACCCTTCACCCTAAACCTCTGTATTAGGCCGTAAACAGCAAAATCTCAGGTTGAGTCCCATGATTCTAGGCCCGGCGGATTAGGAACTTAGGGTTTAGGGTTTTAGGGTTCAGGGTGGAGGGTGAAGGGTTTTAGGGTATAGAGTTTTAGGGTTTTAGGGTTTGGGTAGTAATCCCTACATACTCGAATAGTTTCCATTGTCTTGTCCTTTGCTCCCTAAACCCTAAACCCTAAAATCCTAAGCCCTAAACAAGTCAGCATCTGGCTCCAGCAAGACCGGGCCTCATCGGCAATCGCTCGCCAGCTCTGCAGACCCCTTGGAGGAACAGAGAGCAGAAACCCCCAAGAAGTTCTTGATAAATATCGGAGGCTATTGCTACTACTTCATTGTTCTTATTACTGTCATTATTACACCGTTCCCTTTAGTACTAGATTCCAGCTTGAAGCACTAAGCTACCCTAAACCCTAAACCCTAAACTGGGTTTTCTACTGTCTGCATCCTTTGACAGGTCTGAGTTTGCACTTATTCGGACATGTGCCGAAATCTGGTTGTCCTGTGCGAGTCGGGACTGTACTATCGTGGATGACAGTAATCTCTTGAGGGGTTAGCCTGGGGCTAAGTCACTTAAACCCTAAACCCTTGGGATGAAAGTTTACCGGGTGATATTAGATCCATCGGGCTCCTATTTGAGGTCAACGTCATGGAGAAGCTTATTTTTGATCGAGGTCTCTATGCAACATATTGTCTAAACTCCTAAAATGGGGTTGTCTAAACTCCTTAAATAGGGTTATATAGGGGACTATATAGGGGAGTATTATAGGGGTTCTTAAGGGGGATACTTGGAGTTTAGACTATGGCTCATTTGAGGAGCCCCGCACAAAGGTGGCCACGATTCTGGCGCTTACCATATTGATCAACAGGCCAGCCCCTTTGAGCGGGCTGGTCTATGAACCGCTGAACCAGAGCGCACTGTCTGATGGCCTCGCACGTTACCTGTGGGGCTTAGGGTTCAGAGTTAAGTTCTGAGCTTTTTTTTGTGAGGCTATAACACCAAACTGGTTTGCGGATAGGCCATAACACCAAGACTAGGAATATAGTAAACACCAGATTGTCAACAGCGCGCCAACATGGAAGCAGTTGTCGGCGTCATTAGGGTTTCAGGTTTAATGTGTCCGGCGTTCGCAAACTTTTGTGGTATTCCTTTCTAGGGTGCCTGGCACAAGGATGCTAAGATTTGGGGTGCCGGATTCCTTCAAATTCCCATGTGGGACGCTTTTTGGGGAAGCGACCTGCTAGGGCTTATGGTTTGAAGATCGAAAAGACATCCTGCGGATGACCCCCTCTAAAGTTGGGGATTAGGATTTAAGGTGTTTTGGGGATGTATATATATATATATATGTAGGGTTCAGGGTTAAGGGTTTGGGGCTTAGGGGTTTAAAGCTAGTAGGGAAACAGGGAATATAACATACTATAGGGATTACATAGGGACTTAATCTTTGAGATACATTGCGAACAGAGGAGCCTGATATTCTCCCAGGCTGCTGGAGCATCCCTGGGGCATAGAGTTCTACAATCGAGTAGTAACGTGTTTAGGGTTTAGGGTTTAGGGTTTATGTATTTTATTGTGGGATGCTTTAGGTGGACCCCCCAACCTTGTAACAGTGACTGTAAGAGGGTTACGGGTGATCATATCAGGGTCCTGTTATTTTCCTATCATACCGCTATTGCAGGGTGGGGGGGTCCGCCAATCGTAAATTATTTCAGGATACTATAGTTTAATCTAAGACTATATCCTCCTATGGGCCTCCTGTGTGGTAGGACATTTTTTCAGAAGAATGCAGCTTTACTTGGTTCATCAACCAAAACAAGGAGCACCACGGGAGCTTAAACACGTCTCCATTGTACTCATCAACCCTGCGCGTGGAATTCTCAAAGTCGAAACTAAATGCCTCTTGGAGTCTGGACCCCAAGCCCTACACCCAATTTCCTGAACCCGCATACAGTGGCATTTAGGCTGTTAGCCAAAAGGAATGTCCTACATGCAGGTAGAAAAAGTCCTCATACTCACAGAAAGTCAGAACCACCATGGTAGCCTCCGTCGATGCTTTGCTGGCCGCACAGGACGCCCATAAGACTTTAGGAACTAAACCCTAAATTGCTTGAACTCTGGGTGGTCATGGGGTGGGTTGACTTCTACGCACCGCTGCGAGCGGCCTGGGTGTGCCCCCACACTATCGAGCATCCTATGCCGTGACCGCACCTTCAACCCTAAACTCTTTGGGCTGCCGTGCTTGGAGCACCTCGAACATTAACCTCTACAGCCACAAACTTTGAGTCCCGAAACTTGCAGCTCCTAAAACTTACTGGTGGTTGGTATGGAATAAGGGACCATGTTACATGGGGCTTCTGTAGGGATGATATTTCCTTACTCCCTACTCAATACCAGTAAGCAAAGCCAGCCCCAACACCCCAAGTAACCCATAACTGGGTATGAGGCCGCTGTTCCCCAACTGTACTAAAATTCCACGTCTCCCGGTTGGCCTCCATGCATGGAGAACAGCAGAGAAAATGTAAGGGCTGGCCTACTTGGCTTCCGAAAAAAAAAAAGTGGTTTCATTCAGAGGGTCCCCATGATAAAGATTATAGTGTATCGGGGTCTGTTTGGGGTACCACTAAGACATTATCGAGTTGATTGGGTGATGCAGCTGAAGCTTCGCGGTAGACTAGACCCTCGCGGCCTGCCCTCCTCGCACTATCCGCGATTCAGGGTGGGTCAAGGCCGCATTTCCCCAAAAAAACAGGAAAACTTTATTGTACGATGTAAAGGTTGCGTTCTGACAGCTCAAACGCCGATTCGTTGATGTTCAATGGCTTTTTGTTCGTGGAGCGTGCTTGTATTTCCCTGGGCTCTCACTGTCGGAATCCTGCGTGACAATAATGTCCTCCTGCCTTGGGGACTATGGGATTGTAGTATGGTACGTGCGGTCAGGAAGGATGTTTAGTAGCTACCGCGTGAACGGATCCTTTCTGCATCAGGCAAGCTGAGCTCTGGTTATTGCTCACAAAGCGGTCTGGATTTGAATAAGGTAGCGGGCAGGATAGATTCGGAAACATACCGACTCCTGGAATCTCCCTCACAGCGTTGTCTCTGCAAGGCATGTGTAAACCCTAAACCCTAAACCCTAAACCCATGTGTAAACGGTAATCCAGGGTTTCCTGGGATTCATGAGCTCCCCCAAAGTAACGCAAGTAAAGGTTGCGGCACATGGAGCTTGCTGCTTTTAAAGCCACCCGGCTGTCTGATTGAGCTCGTTTGAGGAGAACGCCATAGAATTAGGAAAACAAAATACATAAGCCCTAAATCTTAACCAAGCAAAAGCTGTTTGGTGGGACATCCCTCCTTTCTGGGGGTTAGTTGAGTGGGCTTTCAATGGCATATCCCTATCCATCTAGTTGCTTGTGTTCCTTTTTGGCCACTATAGTTAGGTACTCCTTTATTCTTTCATGAAGCTTCTCAACCGATTTCTGGACAAACTCTTGGATTTAGTGTTTAGGATTTCTAGGGCCAATCCTCAATTAGCACAAGCATTCAGACCTCTATGTCATCTAACTCCTAAGAGGTGTGTTCGTAAATAAGAGGGCGCCAATCCAAACCCTAAACCCTAAACCCTAAACCATGCCAAATTCAGACCTCTATGGTATTCGCAGCGCGCGGAGCTTTCCCCGGGCATCATTGAGCTCTGCTGATGACATCATCGAATCGGGATCTCTCAAAACCGCAGGCCCGTAGGTGCCTTAGGTCTTAGCCTACCAAAACCTGCTTTTTTGTAGGGTCCTATTATAATCCCTAATATACAATTTATAGGGAACCTACAAAAAAAGTAGATTTTGGTAGGTGAAGGTAGAGCTTAAGGTTTAGAAGTCGTTAGGGTTTAGGGTTTCAGGTTCAGCGTTCAGGGGTTAAGGATTAGGGTTGGTTATAGGAGTTGAGGTTTAGAGTTCAGGGTTTAGGGTTTTGGGTGAAGTGGGCTTTCCCAAAATTCGGGGTACCTTCTTGGGAGATCTCATAATGAGGATTATAGTATTTGGGCGTCTATATTGAGGTCCCCCATTTTGGTAACTACCATATGACGTGTTGTGTAAGTGGTGGTCCTAGCTTGGCGGACGCTAAACATTAGGGCCCTTTCATACTAGGGACCCAAGACGAGACTAGAACTTGACATCTCACCAAACAATGCCTTATATAGTGATTGTCAGGGATTCTTCAAGTCCCTACTAGGGAGTATCTAGGGCTAGTGCTTAGAAGCTGCCAGATGGGGCTTTTCAACATCACTGGCTCGGGGACGTGAGATTGGCAGTCGAGTTCGCAGCTTAGGTAGTTTAGGTCACCCGGCGGCTAACTTTCATTGTTTTCCCGAGATTGCTACCATCTGACCCTCCCCAAACTAGGGTGGAACCCAACCAGGCTTCGGTGAAAACATGTCGGTTCCTGAAAAAGGCACCTTTTGGGGTTCCATGTCACTGTGGGGAGGGTAGGGATACCACCTGTATAATTACCCCTTGGGGTTTAGGGTATATGGGGTTTAGGGTGGTACGCGAGAAGGGTAGGTGCTGTAGGGCTTGCATACGGTCAAACAGCCCATTCTGGTAAGCTCAGGCTGCTACATTACCCTAAAGGGTCCAAGGACCCAAATAATAGGGCTTTAGGGCCCAAAATACTATAACATTATGAAGGGGCCAAGGACCCAAATAATAGGGTTCTAGGGCCCAAATACTACAACATTAATGGTATTTGTGCCGTAAAATCCTATTATTTGGGTCCTTAGTCCCTCAGGGTTGCTTCCATCCACCCGATGTGAGTTTTGGTTTCTTTCTTCTCGTCGCAACCCGAAGCCCCAAATTGGCCCTTGAACTACCCTGCGTGACCTCCGACTACTAGAATACCATAATCCCCATGCAAGGGTATTCAGGGATTAGGGCCTAGGGAACCCTAAACCCTAAATCAGGCGGGACTTTGGGTAACCGGAAATTTGTCATTGGTTTCATTCTGGAAATGGCAGTGTAAATGAACTGTGGGACCCCGATATAAGCCACAACGTACCACAACTTTCTTTTATAGGGACCCCGAAGCTGGTACCCCTATGACTTTATAATCCCCACATTTCTGCGGGACGTTGCTGCGGAGCTCTGTGGAGGCACCCGTCCACCCAAAACGTTCTTAGCAGTGGCAACGTGGAGTTGCCACAGCTGAGACTTCTTGCGCGGTGGTTAAGTGTGAGTCTCTCAATATTCGCGTGCCGTTCTTGGGGGTGCTAGGGTTTATTGCATTTAGGCTCCGCACAGAGAAGATCCTAGAGCACTGGTTGCAGGTACACTGGTGGCGTTTAAGAACTGCCCGGCACGGATATGCGTATTTGTGAGGTTTTTTGGACCCTCTTCATTCCCTTCCCTGCCCGGGGGCTTTCGAGCGACCTGCTTCTGCTGCCTGTCATTAACATCATGCCAGAGGCAGCTGTGGAGATCATAGCCTAGAACATCGTAAGTAAAAGCAAGTAGCTCATGAACATCCTCCTCCCTAGAGGGTTATACTAGGGTTTCTATTGGGTTGGGTTTATGTTTAAACCCTAAACCCCGAACCCAGTTAGGGATTTCAATAAGTCGAACGAACAGGCTCGAAAGCCTTGACCGGCAGGACCTGTAACAGCAACAGCCAGTCGGCCAGCCTCAGCCCGTCACACTGCTGAAATCCCGGTTTAAGGTTTAAGGGTTTAGCGTTTAGGGTTTAGGGGTAGGTTGGTCGTTGCAGGATTTGGGGTCTTGCTTCCGTGCAGATGCCCCAAAACTGGGTATGTTTTATTGGGGGCCCCTAGTATAACCCTGGGGTCCTTGTTTGCCTACTATGTACCCTGCATGTACCCCCAAGGGTCCCTAGACATATTCCAAACCTTAAATTGAAGGGCTTGCCCCGGGGCAAAGACAGGTCCCAGCATGTGCCCTTGAAGAGAGACTGCTGGAATCCCTATAGATCAGCCGCAGTATTCCTCCTTCTCCATGATGAGGCATATGTTTGCCAGTACATATTTAACGTCAAGCAAATGTTTGGAGTAGCCGCCTCTGAAACTTTTTTTGTTGGGCTCTCTTCTAACTCCAGTGTTCATCCCTTTAGAAAATTAATCGCGAGACCCCAAGCCCTAAACCTAACTTCCTCTTCGCGTGGCTCCTTTCAGGGCCATAATGTCATGTTAGTAAAGAGGACCTGCTGACGACGTGAAGCATTGAGACGGGGTTTAGGGCTTCTCAAAGTGAGGGCACAATACTCCAACCTTAAACCCTAAACCCTACCATACCCCATTATGATTCTAGACGTCCCTAGGCTCCCTAAGAGACCCCATTTTTGCAAAGCCTCACATTACTGAGGCCGCTGCATTAAATCCTAAACCCATGCAGTTGATGCCCATCACGGTACAGGATTAACGTTGCCATGAATCAGGACAAAACCTTGGGACTAAAGACAAAGCGGACTTACGAAGAATTACTCACAAGAGCAGGGTTTAGTTTCCGGAGTTCAAGCAGGTTTTTTAAAGGAGTTGGCAGCCTAGGGTTCAGGCTTCAGCGGTTTTGGTTTAGAGCTGTTGTGCAATTTCACGTGGCACGTGTGCGAAGGGTTGGCTGATTGCCTCCTTAATGGACATTGAACTCCCGGTGGCCGGTAAGGAAGTCATTCCACCAACCTTACATCCCAAACCTCTACACTCCCCCAAACCAACATGGAAACCCATATAGTACCCTTTTAGAAGAACTGTAGTCTTTATTGGGCCCTTTTTGGGTTTCCATGTTAGTTTCCGGGAGTGTAAGTCCTAAACCTCGACCTCTAATTAAAGCCTATAAGCCCTAAACCTTTAAACTAACACCCAAAACCTTAGCCCACCAACCTTCTTTCTTAACTGGGAACTGCCGAGCCACCGGAACCGTGCGAACAGCGTCTCAGCTTTGCACCTGCTGTTTGCGCATGTGAAGATTTGGGGTTTAGGGCTTCAAGGGTTCAGGGTTTAGGGTTCAGGGTTTAGAGTTCAGGGTTTAGGGTTTAGGGCTTCAAGCGGTGTTCGTATGGTTGTTGCACATGGTGGCGAATCAAATTGGAACAGAACATGGAGATTGAAATGGACACCTGGGACTATGGAGCATATCATATGAAGTAGTGTATGTGGAGCGCCGTGTTTTTTTAGAAGGTTTTGGTAGGTGTATTTAGTTTAAGGTTCCATAGGAATATTGGCTAAACATGGCGAGTGTTCATATGTGGGGTCCGGCCTTGGGGCCCTCAAATAGAAACTGTGAGTAGTAATTTCAAGTGGGGATGCTGTAGATTTTAGAGTTTGGGATAAGAGTGCACTCTCCTTTTGGGGGGGTCGTATTTTACAGACAGACTATAAGCTTACTGGGTTCAAACACCAAAACCAGTGCCCATGTGGAGGGGAATTGGGGACTGAGCTAAACCCAACACCCTAAACCCTAAACCGCCTGGCTGACTTAGGGTTGCGGGTTGAGGGTCAAGGATGTACATTTAAGGTTTACAGGATTTTTGAGTTGGGGTAGGTGACATTTAGCGTTTGCAGTGTCAGTCAGGATTTGGGAGGTAGGCTTCTGTTGGCTTGAGCCGCAAGGTTCAGGGCTGTGGATGTTTCGGGTGTATAGGTGTAAATAAGATTTAGTGTCTTTAGTTTTCCCTTTGGAGGGCAGTGTACCCGGATGCCATCAAACATTCATGATATGCCCTGAAGACACCCCACCGGACGAGCACTAGAGGGTATCTCTGTCTGCACGGATCTTATTCATGCCCGGCCAAGGTACCTATTAAATCCAGAACGCTAAACCCCAAACCCTAATCTCTAGACCCCGAACACAAAACCCAAACCCTCAACCCTAAACTCAAGGCTTACGCCGCCCACCTCCAGTGGTGGGGCTTATGACCCTCGCCCTCCATGGCGAGCGGCCGTCCCAGAAACCCACCCCATCCCACCCCACACCCGGAAGCCCTCAAACTCCCCTGCCCCAAAGGGTCCATGTAGCTATGTAGTAGTTTAGGGTTTAGGGTAGGTTTTTTCCCTTAAGTATATATATATATATGTAATAGATACTTACAGAAACCCTTCGGGTGCCAGGCCACAGGTCGGCTTAAGGGCGGTCTCGTGTGTCCTGTCCAAGCCAAGCTTGAACTCAAGAAGCCAGAAGGTGCTGGCTGTAAAGGTGTTATTTGGTGCCAAGATGAATCTAATTGAATTTAGGTCCTAAACCCTAATAGGAATAGATTTGGGTGGTTTGGCCAGCCTGGTTCAGTCCATAGCAGCATGCCGCACACGACGCGCTCGAAGCGAGTCTGTGGCATGACCATCTCTGCTTCAACGCCCTTTCACAGCAAACCCTAACTCCAAACCCTCAGCCCTTAACTCAGGTTAGGGGGTCCTGCACACGGTTTGGACTTGGGGCCTGCGGGGGCGTAGCGCTGCTTAGGGCTTTGAATAGAGGGCTCCCTGGTTTTCGTTTATTGCGCATACTTAGGGTCCAGTGCTTAGGATTTGGGATGGCATTTTGCTTTTGAGTTCTCGGATGACCATGGGTCATGCAGCGTGCAGCAAGCAGGAGGAAACTACTTTACAGGAAGGCGCAGACAGCAGGTGGGGATTTCCGAACGCAAAGCATTGTTGCATGAAACTGAAAGTCAAGGTTTGGGGTTTAGGGAAGGGCTTCATCAAACGACAAGCTATGCTGCTGAGGGGTCCCGCTATGTTCGGCAATCCTCTGGTTGACTTTTCAAGTCTTGCAAATGAGACCAATCACTTTTTGGCTTGCAAGACCAAGCGTTTGTGAATTGACTTCTTGCACCCAATTGAAAAGGCGCGTTGCGGAGACTCAGAAGCCGCCGGTTGAACGTGAATCTTCAAATAAGATAAAGTTGACATATAGACAATTTTCTTTCGATTCTTATTATGACGAAAATTGCCATGCGCTGCCTGAGAAAAACAAATTCTCCTGCGAGAGTTGCGCTCGCAATACAAGAGATCTTTTGGGATTCTATAGGAATATGGACAATATGGGAATAGGAGGAATAGATATTGGCCGAGAAAATATGATATATATATATATATATTTGAGTAATTGCGCGTCATTACGATTGAGAAATATATGGATTCTTGAATTATGATTGTAAACGCTAGCGCGCCCGCCTCGGCTGGCGGGGCTTCCCAATATAGGAACATGTAATTAGAGATATACAGGTATCTAAGTTAGGAATATAGATACAGCATATGCCCAATAAAATCCTAGAAGTCTAACTAGGGACGCGCAAGTAGGACCCAGGAAACCGGTGGGGAAAATGTTCGATGGTTCCGTCTTGGGTTCTGTCTTGCGGGTTGATAGATATTCTTAGGGTTTGGGGATTTAGGATTTAAGATTTGCAGATTAGGGGTTTAGGGCTTGGAACTGAGATCGCAGGCTCTAGAGAAGTGGGGGTTGGAGACATGGGAATTCGGTGTTGAGGATTGTTCGTTCGGTATATAGATTTCTAGATTGACGAAATATCGATTTACGAGTTTACCAATTCTCAAAGTTAATTGCTTTAGATCCAAAATAGTGTTTAGTGGACAGCATTCGGAATCTGAAAGCTTTCGGCAACTATAATTATTTGATTAATAATCTAAATATATATTGGGGTCTAGTCACAGAACGTAGCTAAAATTCCTCGTATTTTATAAAGATATTTTTATCATAATTCGCTATAAATCTCTAATTGAATATATCTCAAAGGAGCTATTTATAAATAAGATATAATGAATATTGAAAATTATAATGTATATTAGGATCTGTAGAGATTATCTTATTTCCTCTGTATATGGCGAGGGGCATTCTAGGTGTTTGTAGGCTATTCTAGGGAATTGGAGGGATTTTTAGGGACCTTTAGGGAGGTCTTCTAAGCTAGCCCCTAGAACTCCGTTTTAAAGGAAAAATGCGCCCTGCCGCGTATTGGCTAAGCCTCGAATTATAATTTCATATAGGATAGTTAAGTTCAATTAGGCCGCCCATGGAGGGGGGCGGGGGCCACGATTGAGATTGGGTCTGCAAAGGGAGGCTTTTAAAGGGATTTGAATTTCCTGAGGCTGGGTTACCACGGCGCGGCTTTTTACGATCATTTCGGTCGCGCGCAACCTAGCTTTTCCGCCTCATTTTGAAAATGTTTCTTGCGGACGTTTCTTGCGGACTTTCTAGGGACTCTACTAGTTCCGAGATTTTAGAGTCCTTCGGAAAAGCTAGAAGCTCTAGAATCTCCGAAATTTTTGACGGGCGGAAGCGCGGCTCTTGCTTCCGGAACGTTCTTCTCCATGATTTTTTTTCTTTGGCTGCTTATGGGGGAGCGTATGCATCCGGCAGGATCTAAAATCTCTGGAAATTGGGTATTCTTATTATACGCGATTTTTATTGATGGTTCATCGGATTTCGCGTACGAACTTATATATGGATTCTTCATCGGGTTGGAAAGAGTTTCCGCGTGATTTATCTCTCTTTGATTAGCTTTATACTTATTCGATAGAATATATAATTTCGAGATGGAGAACCAAAATCTTTATTAATATATAGATTGATCTGGACAATCTATGGGGATTTATGCGCTTCCCCCAAATCGTCGCGTAGATAATCCAAGAGAGATAAATAAGAAGGAGAAATCGAAATAGATATAGGGATTCTTCCGCCGCCAAAATAAATATCATTAACGTATATAATCTGAAAATCACTATCCGGAATAGGGAGTCTGCCGGATGAAGACGATTTCAGATAAAATTGATAGAGAATATTTTTATAATGAATTTATGAACGAAATAATTTTTCGATTCATATTCGATTTTATATATAGATTATTCATCGGCTTTCTCGATATAGATATTCTCAAATGAATCTTTTCCATTGCTCTAGATAATGGAATAATTCTATGATTTAATGATTCTATCATCTAAATTTTGAATATATCAATAATATGAGATAGATATTTACGACTATTTTACTCGTATGACCTAAATTTGCAGATTCATCTTTAAGATATATCCTACGAATTCCCTAGCGATTCTAATATCTCGGAGATTTTTTCAATCTTTCGGAAAAGCTAAGGAAAACTAAATAATTTCAATTTTGCGAAATTTTGGATACGGATGGCGTGATCAAAAATCTCGGAGATTTTTGGTCGCACGATTCTTATCTCCGGAAGAATGTTCTGGATGATTTCTTTCTCTTTGGATGTCTACTCGACGGAATATAGAGATCCGGGATAGAAATATATAATCTTATAGAATATCTTTCCTAATCCTACGCTCCCTACAACGCCGTGGCGGGAACCCGATAATATCTCGAAATTTATCTAAATTATATTTTCGACGCCCGGATTTTGGCTCCGCTAGCAAGCTATTATAGATGCCATAGAAGACGATAAAACGCTCCTCGTATTTTCAAGATATAAGGAGCGGGAGATTATTCGAAGATTCATAGGCCTTCATAATTATTCATAATATAGGATTTTCTTCCTATTTATATTTCTCATAATTATTAAGTCCTATGAATCTATAAGAAAAAATAAAATAAGGATCAGATTTAAGATTTGGACTTTTTTATCGGACGAGAATTAGTATATATATATATAGATTTTGTATATAGGGATGTTTCAAAATGAGATACGTATTCATAATCCTAGATATAAAAGAGCGCATTATGAGAAGATTATAAGAGATCAAATATATGCATTCGGAAGATCTATTCGTAATTAGATAGAGCCTATACTTCAAGATCAAATCTCATTTAGAAATCTATAAAAATGAAAGATTCCCAATATAAATTCCAATAGAACCGTCCCTCATAGAAGACCTCAGAAATCTAGTATCATATAGGATCTCTCAATCTTTTCCTATCTGCATTCTGCGCGATCTGCGAAAATCATCGTCAATAATATAATTCCCTGAATCTTCAATTTATATTTATATATACTCTTATGCGATCCCTATTATCTAGATTTTCTACGAAACATCATAGATTTCATTTATAGAAGAAATTCATGAAATCTAGATAGGCTATTAGTATTAAATGCTCATCCAAATTTATTTTGAAAATTAATATTTATAGAATCATTAAATTAATATATTTATAGAATTTGAAATCTATTATATCTAAAATCCGAAGATTATATCTGAAATATATAATATATCAGAATATTATAGAAATTCGATTTATATATTGAGAATAAATATATTAGCAAGTATCATTCCAAATATTAATCATTCATTCGAATTTCTAGATTCGATATCTTCTTATTTTCAAATATCATTAAAAATATTTCTATTTTTTAAATATATTTTCATTATTTCCTTATTCATTCATATCCCATTAAGAAAAATTCTATCTAGAGATCTCGCATAAATTCCTTCTAGAATTTTTTTTGGCATAATTACGAATAAAAATATAAGAATCATAGATCTATTTAATGATCTAATTTTCATATTTTTCAGAGAAAAAAGAAAAAGAAAATATCTATTATAGTTTGAATTTTATTCGTAACCTTTTATATTTTCAAAATTTTCATTCTTTGATATGGAATAGAAATCATTATATCATATATATATATATTGAATTTCGAGATAGTTTTCAAATCTTCAGACCTAATTTGATTTTGAAAATAGAAATATATATTTTGGGAGAAATATCATTTATTTGGAAAAGATTTTTTTTTCAAAATAAATTGAAAGAATCGAGAATTATGAATGATAAAATAAATATTTTTCAAGTCATTCATTAAGTATATATATAATTTTCAAATTATTAACGTTCATAAGAACTTGATATATCAAATTATTATCGTATCATTTTGATAGATATCAATCTTTTCTTTATTTCTTGAAAATTCAGAATAGATTAGAATCAATATAATTTTCGGAATACGACTATTACGTATCTATCATTATAGATCTCCCCATTCTTGATCATATGAATGATTAAGAAGATTACCCAAATTCCCGCCGAGAAAAAAAATCGATTTTTGACCCAAATGCTCTGTGCAAGAGTCGCAATTGCCATCCTTATTTCGTCATATAGATTGGATTCAAGGATCGGGGAAAAAGAATTTGGAGGGATCAGGGAATGATGGCGCGAATATTGCCGTCGCCCATTATGAGGTTAACATGGCCCCTAATATTTAGGTTGCCCGGAAAAGGAATATACACATTTCGGCGAACTACCATTTTGGTTGGGTAAACGGTAGATATATGGGGATCTTGAAATGTCATTACCTGGCCATGCTAGGCAATCTTTGCAATGCAAAAAGGTTCAATACTGAACCCACCCATCTACAGCGATAAGCCCCAAACACCCTCAACTACAATTTCATTATACCTGAGCCTTTAATATACCCCTAAACCCTAAACCACGAGCGATAAACCCTAAACCATAAACCCTACATCCTATCTTCTCAGAGAACTTCAGCCCCAAGTTGCGGTGCATGGTCTCCAGGACTTGGACGAGAGCCTGAGGAGACGCTCTGGGTTCTAAGGGGATTCTTGACACACGAAGAAACGGGAGTTGGGGTACGCTGTTAAGGGGGTCCCCAAAATAAGGATCATAGCTTTTCGAATCTACATTGAAATCCCCGTATTCTGGGAAATTACCAAATCCAATACCTCCAACAGCTGAAGCAGTAGCAAGAGCAGCACTACTAGGGGGAGAGCTAGGTTGAGTGGCAATCAAAGCAACTTCGTAATGGGACCAGCGCGCATCTCTTGGCGGAACACGCAAGTGAAGGGTTCAGGCTGCAGCAAGCCCTTTGGAGGATTGCAGA
>CAJNIZ010037903.1:50082-66373 GCA_905231905.1 Symbiodinium pilosum
ACCGTCTAAACTCCTAGCATTCCCTTGAGTAACCCCTAATTCTTCCATATGTAATCCCCTGTATAACCTTCTTTCAGGAGTTTCGACTATAGCTCATGAAGGATTTGTGTCTTGGTTTTCTCAAAATATGGACCAGATCCCAAGGGAAAGTTGAGGATCACAGGGTTTAGGGCTTAGGGGTTTAGGGTACAGGATTCTATGGGGCTGATTTTGAAACATTCGCCTTCGCCTTTGAAGCTGTTTATGACACTCAGTGCAGAGAAGGAATCCTAAACCCCAAACTCTAAACCTAGAAAGAGGAAGCAAGAGTGAAGTTTTGAGAAGTGCCTCTTCAAGGTGTGGGGCCCGAGTTGAGGGTTGAGGAATGGGTTCCTGACCTTACGGGTCAAGGGCTTAGGGTCAAGGGTTGGGATTTAGGTTTTAGGCTCAGAGCGCTTCATCAAATTTAAGGGGTAGGCCAACGATCTGGGGCCCTAGGCCTAGGCCTTCGCGCGCAGCAATTCTCCAGAAGTGCTAGATCTTCTACATCTTCGCACTTTCAGACATACATGACATGCTTCAAGCACCAAAAACTAAACAAAAGTTTGCATTCTCTTTTCCACCCTCCCTACTCACACTTAGATGCTAGCCTCCGATCTTGCAAGCCAACCTCGGCCGACCGATGCTGCCAGCGCTGATGACGCCATTGTAGCCTTACTTCTGGCTGGCAGATTCTAGGGTTTGGGTTCTAGGGTGTAACATTTAGGATTCATGATGTAGATTGAAGATGCAGGCTTGGAGCGTAGGCTGAAGATCTCCATGGCTAGGGTTGATAGCTGTGATGCAATTTGTGCTAAAAAGGGCAAAGACGGGATCAGTTGGCGTCTATACTCTGCCAAGGCATATGTGGTTTTTCCAAAAGTGAGGAATCCCATTTGGCCCTTATTTATGGAAACCATCATGCAGGAGGATTCAGGAGAACAGAACCTGGCCCCCTGACCGTGAAGCTTCAGAAAATTTACGCCTTCTCATGACGTGGAACGAAGGAATGGGCGGAGGCAGCATTGTAGGAGATGGTCACTTAAGATTTTGAGTCCTGCCTTTAATACCCATGTGGAGGTTGCCATGAAAAAGGAGCCGCCGACCCCACCACCACCGCCACCGCCACCAGCCACCGTCACCGCCGCCGCCGCCCCCACCACCGCCAACCGCCACCCCCACCGCCACCCCCACCCCCACCCCCACCCCCACCACCACCACCACCGCCGCCGCCGCCGCCGCCGCTGCGCCTTCTTTTCGCGAAATAAGGCGCTAAGAGGACGACTACTACTGCTACTGCGGATACTTGTGTTACTATTGCTGCTCACAAGATCACAAGACAGCACACAGACATGCAGGCTCCCATAAGCAAAATTGAGGATCACAGGACCATAAAAAAGGACGTCCAATGTTTGAGAAAACCCGATCGTCTCCACGATTCAGGTTACCCAAATGCAACACCATTCCATTTTAAAGGAATCGGAATATCTAAAATTTGGGCAAGGGAGGTATAGTATTTGCGACTTGGACTATTGAAGTCACGCAGCTGACAAGGTCTGGCCGCTGCAGCTTAGCAGGCAAGGCGTGGAACCTTGAAGACAAAACGGCTTACAGATCTAGGATCATTGCAGTCTGACTCACAAGTACAGTTGCTGCCACTCCACATGGAAAAAGGAAGGCAACAGGATTAGGGTCACCCAGGTTTGAGTTTTGGATAAATTTATGTTGGTTTTTAGGGGTCCTGTTGATTGTGACTCCGACTATGGCTAACGTTGATTAGACTGTTATTTCCTGCTCATCTAGCTAAAATGCGACTGAAACTACATGAGATTTTTTCTTGCCATCTCGACTTGCTCTAAGTCATACGTACATTATGCCAGGAAACTCCTACGATGAATTTATCAGGAGACACCAAAATAAAAAGCACAAAGGGTACTACAGGGGTACCTAGTACCCCAATAAAATTCCATCAGAACATCTGACTAATGGGCAGCTTCAACAGCAGAAGCCCGAATCCCGGCGCATCACAAAGGAGGCCCTGCAAGGGGCCATGCATCTCCTGAGAGTGTGCCCAAAACAGGGGAACATAGGGGTCATATTGGGTAATGGAAAATAAAATGGAAACTACTGTTTAGGGTTTAGGGTGTAGGGGCAAATGGTCTCATGTAGACCCCTGATTAACAACCCCCCCCTCCTTTTAAGGGCCTTGACATTGGGATCCCTATTATAATCCATATTAAGGGGAGGGGTTTACTAATCAAGGTCTACATTGCTGTTCCAAAAAAGCGGGGCGCTGCCATGACATCCGTACACTATGATCCCAACTGAACTTAGGGACTCGTACTCCACCACACAGTGTCCTCAAGGGGCCTACCCCCACATGGTAGTTTCCCTGAATAGCGGGACCCCAATATAGACCCCAATATAGCATAGACATCGGCTTGTTTATGCGGACCTCCAAAAAAGCTACCCAAATTTTCTCGGAACCCCCCAACATCTCCACAGGAGACATGCGACAAGGAGAATGCAGCCTGCCAGCGACAGCGCCGGTCGCAAGCGCTCAGGGCAGCATTGAAAGAGACCTGGTTTAGGGTTTAGCGGCTTCAGGTTTAAGGCCGAAAGGTCGCAGGCTTTCAGGGTTTACGGTTCAAGGGCTAGGGTTCATGGGGCTATAATCGATCTGCATGTGGGTTTACGGAGGCTTACCTAGAGACCCATCGGTAGTTAGAGTTGGGGTGGTGACTTGGAAGGCTGCTGTCAGAGTAAGTTTTAACCTCATTTAGGGTACGTATTGCAAACAACCCTACTTAGAACTAGCATGAGCCCTCCAGTTGGTTCTTGTAGCTCAGGCTGTAGGCGTTCAGGATTTCGTGGTTTGGAGCTGCCGTTTCAGTTGCGTGAGTTGAATTTCTGACCTCTGTTGCAGCAAGCTTTTCTGACGTCTTTCACTGCAAGCTCTCCTTGCAAAGCTACCCCTCATCCTAGCGCTTTGCAGCCCGTTCTTTTGGTACTTCCTGGGAAGTCCACATTGCGAAGCATGTTTTGAAAGCTTCCCTGGAATCCACACAACTCTGAGGAGATGCCGGGCCACAAGGTTCGCAAGCACGGACAGCAGGAACATCTCCTTGTCTGAAAGGCTGAGTGCAAGCAACCATCATTTCTGAAAGGCGGCGCTGGGCTTAGGACTTTTCCCCGCCCGTCTAGCTTGCAACCTACAAGGAATAGAGTTTTGGATTCAAGGTCTTGCAGCCTGCAGTGTGGGGTCTAAGAGTGCACGGATATGTACAGCTCCATCGATAGTTTCAGAGGTGGTGATATTTCAATCTTGTGGGCCCCCTACTGCAGTAACTATTCTGTCTTCCCAAGGCGCCCCCATTCTTCGAAAATCCCTCAGTCTTGGCCCCAAAGACCGTCTGACTCACTTGGCCCCACACAAGCTCCTCCAACTGCGACACTGCCAGGTTCCACTTGGCAGCCTTTTCTACGGCGCTGACGACAGCCTTCTGCTGGCAACTTTTCTTCCGTTGGGCTGGGCGAGGGCAGCGCTTCGAATCCTAAGGCCTGCATTTGAATTCGAAGCCTTCAAAATTGTCTATGTTCATACAGCTGATATAAAACAACCATACCCGTGCAGGGGTGACTGAAAGTCGTGGGTCTATTTGTATTGGTCCGCTGCTCGTCTCCGGAATGAGGTTTTGTGTATTTTGCGGGCCTGCAGAGAAGGGGGGGGGCACCTTCGAAACGTCAATTCAGGGACTATTGTTCTGAAGGGGGCTCTCGAGCGGCGCAGGCGATTCCGTAGAAGACCTACCCAGCTCCCTCACAACGATTTTCATCTCCACAGTGGGGCTTTCTCAGCACAACGGATCCCTTTCCGGGCCCTTTAGCATGCATCCCACTATTCTGGGAATAGTTAAGCCAATCTCCCTTTCGCAGATATACCCGGATAGAGAATTGCCGGACCGGAGCTAAGAGCGAGCTTCCGGCGCTTGAGGAAGAGAGGGCGAGTGGATATCTTTTACAGACCCTAGAACCCTGATCATAGCCCCTAGATTCACTCTCCAATCCCTCTGAAGCACCAGTAAGTTTTTCCTAAATCCCCTGGACCGCCGAAGCGATGGAAAGGTCTCAGGTGCACAGGCTCAGGTGAGCTATAGTCTAAACTCCCAATATCCCCCTTAATGACCCCTATATGGTAGTCCCCTATATAATCCCCTATATAACCCCCCTTAAAGTAGCTCAGGTGGTGAGGCTATCGATGCCCAGCTGCACTTTGGCTTACCACGTCAGGATCCTGGAGCAGTGCTGAAAGGGCCAGTGCCTCGTGCCAGGTACAGGAAACCCTCCAAGCGGTTTCGGGAGTATATTGGGGTTATATAGGGGTTACTATAGTATATTGGGATTATATAGGGATACTGGAAAAGCAAATGGAAACTACTATTAAGGCTTATAGTCCCCAGTAAGTAGATAGAATATGGTTTTAGGGGGGTCTTATTATAGTATGTCCAAAGCTATATTCTACCTACTTAAAAGGGACTATAAGCGCTTAGGATCTGGGACAGAGGACATTGAGCAGCTTTCGTTGCGTTTCTGGCAGTATTAATATTCATAGCTCCTCAAGTCATGCGATCGGAGCGTTTCGAATCAAAGCCCTTCAGAGTGCTTGCCTACACAGAAACTGCAAATGTTCACAACCTGTGGGTTCTGGATGGAGTCTTTGCTAGGTAACCCTTATGTATCTGATCTTACTGTCTCGAAGTGAAGTAGGTGAAGTCGAGCAGTATCCAAATGATGATGTTCCAAGGTTCTTGGCTCAGAATGTTGACTCACCAGTGTTCACGTCAACAAGTGGTCTCACCTTCTGACAAACGCTGCTGGTGAATCCTAGCCAACGTGCTCCCCTGATTTGAAGGCATACCTGGCCTCTTGGACATAACCCTCACCCCTAAACCGCGGTTATTGTCTGAAAGTCTGTAACACCAGAGACAGTTCAACCTGAATTTAGGCGCATCGCCTTGGAACTTGGTGGACAAAGTGGCGGCTTAGGCTTAGGGCTAGTTCAAGGTTGGTATTGAACTTTGTTGTATGGCTTACTAACGTTTGGGATTATGGTGTTGCACTCGAAAAGACTGCGTCCCTCCTTACGGCTCCCTCCGTTGTGACGGCTGCTGGGTTTGACATCGACATAATGTAGACGCGTGATTAATAAACCCCATCCTTTTAAGGGCCTTAAGATCAGGATCCCTATCATAATCCCTATTAAGGGGAGGGGGCTCATTAATCAGGGGTCTACTTTAGATGAGTTGGTTTCTGTCAGGCCCTAAGACCACAACACATCAAAGAGGGCTTTTAACACTGGCCTGGAGATCTTGAGACGAGACCTAATACTATGCTAGAACCGACAAATTCCCCTTCAGGGTTTAGGGTTTAACTCCTAAACCCTACAATCTAGCCAGGACTGCGAATGAATCCGGAGAGCCCGGCAAGTGCTCGAAAGGCTGCGCAAGAAAATTTGACCCCCAGACCTATCCCTAGAGATCCAAGTATACAAATAATACCTACATTGGGCCATATTGCCTACATTGGGCTATTTGGATCCCTAGGGTAAATGATAGCCTCAACTTCTTGAACCCCACTTCCTCAATCCCGTACCCTACTCACTGGCCGTTATACATAGGCTTGGTGTTACGTAAAGAGCCTAAAGCGAGTTGCCATAAACTACGTCAAACAATGGTAATAGCCAGAATTATAATGGGGTTTTCCTCTCAATCAAAGCTGTCTAGCAGCAAGCCACACTAAACTGGCCTTAAACCCTAAACCCTTAAACCCCAAACCCAAGAGTAGTTTCCATTTTTTCCGTTCCTTCATTCCCAGCTAACCAAGGGCTTAATGAATGCCCTACTATAACCCCAATATTTACCCTACTATAACTTAAGAATTTCCACTTTCTTTCTTTTATCCCTTTATAACCCTGAACCCTAAACCCTAAACCCTAAACCCCATTACAATATGAGCCATTGTCTAAACTCCTAGTATCCCCCTTAATAACCCCTATAATAGTCCCCTATATCATCCCCTATATAACCCCCTTTAAGGAGTTTAGACTATGGCTCATATAGTAGCTTCCCTAAATTACTGTTCCCAAAATGGAGAAATTTATATAGGGCCCNNNTATTGTAGGGAATTTAGACCAATACTCATATAGTAGTAAACCCACAGAACCCAGAGTTCGAGGCAAAGTGCAATCGCCCAAAGGCTGCCACTGGCTTTCTCACAAGCGCTGATGGCACCGCCTACGATAATTCTCTGGGGCCATGAGGGTTTAGGGTTTAGGGTTTCATGGGCTTTGGCAGTTAAGTTTTTAGGGTATTTGGGGCTTGGGCTTCAAAGTCTATAGACTCTAAACCCTGGGTTTCAGGGCTTAAGGTGCGGGGTTTGGTGATCCAGTTGTTCGGGATTCTATATGCATCCGAAAGCTTGTCCAAAAAGTGAGCACTGCAGTCTCTTTGCCATGCCGAAACGTAGTAAAATCAATCAGAGCTTAGGAAAAAGGAACAGTTGTCCCTAAACCCTAAACCCTAAACCCATTGCTGGTAGCGACGGCATTCAGAACAACAAGCCGTAAACCAAACCTCGACGACGCCTTGACTCTACCACCTTCTGAGAACTTAGCAAACCCTACTCCAGTTACCTAAATAATGGGTTCTGGGTTCTATATACCCTTTAGTTGCATAGCCCAGTAACCTACTATGTAGGTAACTGGGAGCCCTAGGGAAAAGCATGATCTCTGCTCCCGAAAAATCTCATAAGAGTAAGAGGAACAAAGGAAGGAGGCCCTAGCTTGCGCCAGGATGCTGTAGCTGAGGGCGTTCCTCAGTTGTTCTTGAAATTTACAGGGAGTGATTCATGAATAAGGTCCAAAACCAAAAGTAAAAGCGCGGTTTGGGGTTTAGGGACACTTCCCCAATTTACACCTGAACCCTCGACCCTGAACAGGCCTACACCTACTTCCCCACATCACACGGAAATTCATGTTAAACTGGTCCCCTGTAGGATGCCGAGCAAAAAGAGCCTGCAAACTGTACTCAATCTGGCGCCCCAAACCTAGACCCCAAGCCCCAGTTCCTGAACCAATGAGAGGATTCCCCTCCAATTGGGGCCCTACTAGTGTCAGGGGTCCTGCTTAGTTCTGGGGGAGTTGGGATTTCCAACAATCCTCTTCTTATAAATCCTAAACCTGAGATATCCTTTTCGAATTCCTGCAACTATAACTCCGATATTACCCTTCTTCTTGGGGGCTGGGTTACCGAAACCTCTGCCAAAGTAATACCCAGGTACGGTCTGAGACCAGATCTCTGCATGCGATTCAGGCTTCCGAGCGCCTCACGCCACTCACTCCTCGGATTCCGCGGCGGCTTAGGGTTTAGGATGACTTAAAGGTTAGGGTTTAAGGTGTGGGATTTTAAGGGTTTAAGATTTAAGGGTTTAGGGTGTGGGCGTGCTTGGATGTGGAAGCATGATCTGTAGACCCGGAACCCGTTGCATGTCCGGCATGTTGACATCCTTGCTTCCAGATTTCAACCGGAGCTTCTGCTGCTTGCCTTGGTCGGAGCTCTCTGACGGCTGTCCGGGTAAATTTTGACGAACACGCCCTGCTCTGGAAGCCCCCCTTGCAAGCACTAGTTGGCCCACTCAGTAGCAGTCGGATAACAGCTTTCGTGCAATTATGTTCCATGTTAAGTACCCGTATTATAGACTGGTACTGGGTGGGTGCAGTACGAAATAAATTCCGAACTGTAATTCAGAGCCAGGCCGCCCTTTCTCACATGCGCTGATGGTCGCGCTGTAGCCTTGGCTGGTTTGCCATAGTGACGTCCCCGATTAAGATGTAGGTAGGCATGTTACGAAACACTACGGCACGGTAGTGCTATGCAAAAGAATATCTTTAAAGGGTTGCTTGGTCAAACTTGGGTTCTGCCCTACCCTATATAACTCAAGGCGGAAGTTGTGACTTAATACAGTACTTTGTACCATCCCACACATGGTTAACCGTGCAAGAATAAATGAGCCTTATCCCTGTGATTAAGGGATGCAACAAGCATCTACAACCCATTAGTGGATACCACAACTCAGTGAGCGGATGCTGCAACTGAGGGAGCCAAGACCGCTGGATAGCATAACCAGAAAGGGGATAGCACAACTGCTCCCACAGTGGCGAGACATTACAGCAGGATCTCATTTGTGCTTCCAACAGGAGATGTTCAGGCTGTGTTCTCCTGATTTGTTGCTTTGAACTTGAGTCATGCGGGCTTCCAACACAACTGGTTGTAGGCAGCGTGTATGATGAATCAGAAACACCATGTATGGATATGTCTGGGCTTCCAGCCCAAGTTGTTGTTGTTGTTCTTGTTGTTGTAGGCAACGTATATGGGGAAGACTCTGCGTTTGCCTTCCCCCAACAAGGCTTATGTTCTGCCGCAGCACTGTGAGACACAGCGACAACCTAAGTTTTTTGGGTGGCCAGCTGCTGTTTCCTACTACCCTGAAATTCAGGAGCGGTGATACCTCAGGTGTTTCATGTGGTCCCTTGCCCCGTCCAGTAACAGCCCCTAAATATGGAGTTAATAGATCCTTCATATGCCTGCCATAGTCTGTTGTGACATCCATTGCTGATTGGGGGAGTGACACAAAAATTGCAAAACCCTAAACCCTATACCCTAAGCTTTTCTTCCCAACTAAAAGCAGATTCCTTCCACTGTGTAGGGCTGAGGCTTAGGGTCATACCGTAGGTTTGGCCCCCCACCTACTCAAACTACAAGGAATAGTTGTAACCTGACTGAGGTCTCTATCCCAAACTAAGGGGACCGTAGTATAGACCCCAAATACTGTAATCCTGACAAAAGGAAACCCCAACAAAGTACCTGTACCACTATGACTCGGGGGCCCACACTGCCTTAAACCCTAAACTCTGAACCCCAAACCACTAAAACCCCAACCCCTAAACCCCACATGCTTCTGACTTATCCGCAGCAGCTGATTGTGTCCGGAGCGAGCCACCTGGACCACATATCACCTTGGGGCCCGAATGCAGGGAGCCCAATACCTTTTAAATAAGGAATATACCCTAAGTACTATCAGGATCCCTAATATGATTTAAGGTATATTCCTTACTAAGGGGTATTGGGCTCGCTGAACTTCTACGCCACATATCGCCTTGGAATCTACCTGGTGCTTAGGAAGGAGTAGAGGAGTGGATCTCCCTATGTTTAGCAACTCCTTTTTATGGGTTCCTATGCCCCCCTAGGCTATCCCTCATTCGCCTTAACTAGCCCTGATTATTCTTAGATAGCCCTTATGGATCGGGAACCTTGGGGGGTAGTAGAGGGGGGTCGTAGGGGAACCCGTGAATTTACACAATCCCCCATGCTAGTCGCTACAATCCATTCGCGAGTTCGATCTTCTGCACTATGGAGGACTTGCAGTTGGAACCTGACACCTAAGGGCCTACATAGTTGGAATATGTTTTGCAGGTTTTTCTGATACCGCTATATCACCGGTAGCATTTTTAGGGCATAATTTCATCAAATCAGGCTTTTACCTTGAGGCCCACGTGTCCTATGTTTGGTTTGGGAACCATATGTATCTACAGTATCTACAGATTGTACCTTTAATGTGCAACCCTGCATTTCTGAGATGCCAATTTTTCAAACGCACCCATGTCCAGGGACTGAAGAAAGACATGGACCCCCAATGTTGGTCCTTCTTGGCTTGATAAACCGGGGTCAATTGAACTTGGAGACTGTCAAAAAAATGTATGGGCGCTCTCATGCGTACAAGAGCTACATCCTGACCCAGCCCACCCTTCTTTTCCGACCCTAAACCCTGAAAACCCCAAAACCCTTAACTGCGTTGTCCAATCTTCTGAAAGCATGCCACGCACCTTGAACCAAGATCCCTGCCTCCCCCAACCTTTCCCAAGCCCCTCACCTTCCTCCTGCCTGAGCCCGCCAAGTCAACGCAAGAGCTACAGCAAGACATGTATGTAAGTCCGTCCTATATCCTTGGCCTTGTTTACCAGGTTCAATAACACAAGGTCGCATGCAGAAGTCTACCCCCCAGTCTGCCGCACATGTGCCCGCTGAGAAACCTATGCCACCCAGCGGCCCAAGAAGTGTAAGCCCCAGGACCAAAGTCCAGACTTCTCAGCTGTGCTGATAAGGGCGCCGAAGCCTATGCTTGCAGCATTAGTCGAGTGTAGAGGCTGTGGGGTTCCGGACTCCTGCTTGCGTCAGCCAGTCCTTATGGAGTTACTGTTGACAACATGTGGGTTTGCCAGCGATCTTCCCTTGAGAATCCCTTCAATAAAGCAGGAGCCAAGCCCCAACACTAAACCCTGAAACCTTAAACCCGAATCCAGACTTCCGCATGAACCCTGTACTCGAGAAACCCTCAGGCGGTCAGTTGTCAAGTGGTACCCTGTAAGGAGGCCTATACAAACTGATTACCCTTATACAATCCTGTTATGTGTTGTGCCCACCTGGTACTGTAGCTACCTTGACATAAGCCCTGAATTAAACACTAAACCCGAAGCCTCACACCTGAAACTTTGATTTCGGCTGTCAACACCCTGGCGTCATAGCTTCCCCTACCACCTTGTATACTACCCACTAGGCTTCACCTTAATCAGCTTCAATCAGCCGTGATCGTCCAGCCTAATTACGGGTGGGCCCTGAGGGACAGCAAACTACAGGGATTACAGAAATCACGGTGTCCTCATCGGGGCTTTTGTAGGGCTGTTTGAGAAACCTCCATTTGAAGGCCAAAGTTTGCAGTGGGTGCTTGTGCGAGAGGTCGGGGCTTGGCCCTAAACCCTAGAACCCAGACCCAAAACCCTAAACCCTAGAGCCCCTAAACCCTAAACGGTCAGTTTTGGGGAGGGTTAGTCAAGGGTCTGCAGTCTGCAGGGCCTGTACCCCCAATCCTTGATCCGGGCTGGGATGTTGAGCTGAGGCTTATCTCTCATTAAGTAACCCCTATATTATGCCCGAATAAACCCCTATACTATCCCTGACTAACTCCCATATTATCCCTAAATAACCCCTATATAATCCCGATACAGCCCTTATATCACTTTTACCTGTATTGGGCATGATCGTGTCTACAATTGCACATACACTGCTATGTGTATATTGATATGATACCGCCCCATGCGCCTGCCTGCCCTATACCTCTGACAAGCGCAGCAAGCTTGTATTGCTTCGTAAAGACCAACGAAATTTGGATCAACGCTGTACTGGCCCACCCTAGACCCTAAACCCTAAACCCTAAACCGTGTGTTTGGAAATCTTTCGGGTCGGGGCTGCTCAGGGCTGCCTAAAAACAACTTGGTCCATCTGTATTTGGGGGTCTCCTAGATTCCCCTTGAATCAGGGGTTCGGATTTAGGGTACCCTTTGGGGGGGGGGCCCAAGAAAAAGGATCATAGTATGTTGGGGTCTGCATTGGGGTTCCGGGACTTCCATGCATCAATATGGAATGGCCGAAGCTGACTAGTTCATATTCAGGCTTGACAACTATGTCATCAAGAACCCTCCAGGAATGGGCGGAACCCTCACTGCATTCCATTTTCCTTTCTACAAATGTAGAACCCAGCACAATCCACGAATGTGTGGAATCCGAATTGAAGCACCCGGCTTGGGTGGAACCCAAGCTAGACTTACTTGAGTAGCTCGGCCCAGAACCCAAAATTTGCAAAGATATAGTCCTCCTTAAGTAGATAGAATATGGCTTTGGGTATATCATAATAAGGTCCCCAGATGCCCCATATTCTATCTACTTAAGCGGACTATAAAATCTCAGGAGGTCAGGCAGGGTGCTAAGTTGGTTCAGGCGCACGTCCGCGCAGGTCATGGAGTTTGCAAGGCAAAGCGACTCGATCCAGGCACTACCCTTTTCCTTGCTTCTTTGAGGGTAGGGGTTTGTGGTAGGCGTTGCCTGTTGGGCTTGGGGATTTAGGGTGCAAGTTTGAGCTTTAAGTGTTTGGGTCTTAGGGCTTCCAAAGACTGTTACAGATCACTACCTGAAAGGTGGGCTGTGCCCAAACTTGAAACCCCGTAATTTCATGGCATTTCTGGCGCGTCAGATGCTCAAAACTATGGGTACCTTTTTGGGGGTCCCTATAATGTGGTCTATATAGTACTTGCAGTTCCCCCGATGTAGGGAAACTCCCATACGCTGTGGGTTGCCCAGCTTTGGTGGGATCGCATGAATCAAACTTGCGAGGGTAGTTCGAGTCAAAAGAGAGTACGGGCTCGCGGTTCAGAAGGTTTTGCTTGCAAACCGTTGAAGTGGGCTTCTTGCAAAATGATTGTCTTTCTCATAGGATGAAAGCCCTCATCAGCTCAAGAAACCCCAGGCTAGCATGCGCTTGGGGAGCCCCACAATTTGTTTATGGCTTGGTCGGGATCATGTAGGGGCCACGGGTAATGAATAGTGATCATTTTCTGGAACCTACCCTTCAAGATGTAGGTGCAGCTCTCTGCAGATGTGGATGTTAGATGTCTTGAATTTTGTCTTCGATGCTCCTGTCTGCATTCAAAGGGTTACTATGAGCCCTTTAGACTCCAGCTATCTATGTACGTGAAAACTTAGGCATACCAGTGAGTACAGCATAAGTGTGACAGAGAAACGCATTTTGTCCAAGCTGCAGGCACCTTCAGACCTGTTCTCCCTAAACCCTAGCCCCATACCCTGGGGATCCAAACTTGAAATCGTCGGCAATAGGGTAACAGGGGGCTGGGCTGGGGGTTTAGGGTTCAGGATGAACTGGGGCCCCGATCAAGGTTTCCCGGTCTTCGGCCCATCTTTCCAGCAATGACTGCAGCCTAGCATCACAGGCGGTCAGCACCTTGCATCTGGGAGGCGCAAGGTAGTCACCGTGCTTGGAATTTTGAGTTGAAGAAGAGCCAAACTTGTTGTTTTGATCTGGGCAAGGGTTGTTCAGACCTTTTCAGATGACAACGAACACACCCTGTCCCACCTTTCTCCATATACCTACCAGGACACTCATGTAATCCAACGTGCCCATAAACGTGTTTGCATGCTTAGACTTGGTTGTTGAAAGACCGGCGGTCACATTTTGCATCAGGAATAACCATCGCTAGGAAGATTAGAATAATAAGAATGAATAACAGTACTGGCAGCAAATACCAATATTGATCTGAACAATGAGGATCAAGAAGCAGAGCTGAGACTATATGGGTGGTTGTCAAAATTATCGTCCCTTTTTGGATCCCTATTATTATACGGCACCTACTATTTAGGGTACCCCCAAAAACGGACCATAATTTTGACAACCACCTATATGAAAGGGAGTTGCGGCAAATTTTCAGATCTCCTCCTTGGACAGAACCCTGGCTTTACCCACGCCAGAGGCCCTCAATCTGACAGTGTGAACCTGAATCAGGCAGCTTATGACTTCTTGGCATGTTTAGCTTGGGTACTGCCTCCATCCAGTGACAGTCTATATTAGGGGTTCTATTAAGGGCTATATATAACCATAATATAAGTATTATCCAACTGTTACTGAGGGGGGGCAGTACCCAATGTTTAGGGTTTAAGGTCTACCACAAGTGCCATATGAAGCATCTGGGGAAGAAAACTTGGGGTTGCCACAAGGATGTATACCATGACCTGTTTCATTCTTCGAATGCTCCTACCACCCTCGGAAAGATGAAGCACAGGGGCTCAGAAGTGTGAACATTTCGTAATGGTTAGCCATTGATTACGGGTCGTTGCTAAAATCTTCTGGGGCGTAAAGAGGGACCCTGATTCGAATGGTATGACTATGGGATTATCCCTGTACAACGCTGAATCGGCAATCCCCCGTATGTCACTAAACTCCCTCAACTCCCCCCTGTGAGAACCCCCCAAACCCTTTTGCATCCCTTAACCCCTAGACCCTACAAGCCTAGGACCTATACTGTAAACCCTAAACCTATCTGCCCGCAGCTGCTTTGGGGCCCAGGTACTGAGCTGAAGTGGAAGACATTGGCTTCCAGGTGATAGTCTTGAAGCCTGAAATGTTGGCCGAAATTCGTAGGGTTCAGGGTTTAGGCATATTTAAACCTTGTTGAGGAAGAGGGAATAAGATCCATGTGAGGTTGAGGGGCTAGGCACTAGGGTCGGACAGACTGGGGACCCTGGGGGACCCTAGGATTGTAAGGGGATACTGGCGGTCCCCCTTACGGGTTCCATAGGTACTATGGTCGTGAGAAACTCCCATGCGGTCCGGTAAGGCGTATAGAAAGCTTATGGGGTCCCAACAACTGCAAACGACTAGCTTGAATAGAACAAATCTAGGAGGCTTACAAACAGAATCAACATGAGTATTTGGCTTTACAGAGGGGATCTATACGCGCTTTCTGCGGCTTGAAACGCGGTGCAAAAAGCTTCCGGAGAAGGGCTGTAGATGACCGATCTCTGCCCCGGAAGAAAGACTCCCCTCTTGTTATGCGGTATGTTCCAAGCTGTTGTGCACTGCATAAGAGCAGGGAATAATGATTCATCCGAGGGATGAGATTTGTTCACAGCAATGGGCTGGTGGCAAAGTAATGTGGGGGAATTGCAGCATGTTGGGGCTACTGTAGCCATTCATTTTCTCATTCCCAACCAAGAAGAAAGGTTTAGGGTTTAGGGTCTAGGGTGTAGGGTATAGGTTAGGTGGATCCCCCGCACAGAAATGGCGACAATAAGGGATAATGGCAACTACATCGGGGTCTTCGTACGTTCCTACTATACCACTATTACAGGGTGGGGGGGTCCACCTAAGGTATGACCAAACCCTAAACCCAAGGGTATAGGGTTTGCCGGCGTGTGGCACAGACAGTAGCTCCAAAGCAGCTTTGGCGGAGCCACCACCTTTAACATGTCTAGGCTGCGCTGCCCCAAACTACATATACACACACATATATATATGTAGATATGTATGTATGAGTGTGTGTAAGGGCATAGCCTCCCCCAAAACAACATGGAAGTGCACTAAGCTCTCGAGGGAACTGAAGGCAGTGATACCTCGTGTAAAGATAGAAGCGTAAGTTTCTGGCAGCCTTTTTGTTTAGACTGTGACACTGATGCGGGGAAGTGGATTGGCCTCATCCAGAAATTGACGGCAAGGCGTTTTGCTTGCAAGTGCTTGAGGGTGTGGGGGAGTGGATCTCTGTACGGTACAAATCCTAGGCAGTGACCCTGTATAGTCCGTATATTCACTTCCCCACCTTCAACGAAAGCAATATTAGCTCCACTTCTTTCCAGTCCCCAGAATAATACCTAAATCCTACATTCTAAAAGGTTTTGCGTCATCGCAGCTATGATGCTGAAGAGATGGCAGAACAACAAGCCCAAGTACATGGAACAACTACACCAAAATCAATCTTATCAAGGTCTTGGCCCTTTACAGCCAACATTAGCCTTGTCTATCCAATGTTTTGGAGCTCAGTTTGAGCTTTTGATGCCAAGTTCGAATTGTTGTCAAAAAGTCCAGCTTGACCTCTTGGAGCCGAGTTGGGCTTCTGGACCTACTTTGGGGCTTTTGGAGCCAGGGCAAATTTCGAGCTTTGGGAAGCCAATTTTGGTGTCCTCAACTACCTTTCGCTTTTGTATCTGATTTTGGGCTTTTGGTGTCAGCGTTGGGCTTGTTGGGTCCATTTGGCTCTTTCGAATCGATTTTGTACTTCAGAAGGCAAAGCTGACAGTGATTCTTAAAGGCTATATACCTTACATCCGAAACGCTCAACCCTATAGACCTTGAGGACCTTGAACTCTGAACCTAATACCCTAGGAGGACCCCCCTCCCTGTAATAGTGGTATAATAAGAATATAAGAGGACCCTAATATCATCCCTGTTATCCATAATAATCACTATGACTGAAATAGGGGTCCACCTAACTAATACCCGACTTCAGGAAGTTCCCTAAACCCTAAACCCCTAAACCCCTAAACCCTCAACCCCTAAACCCCTGACTTCAGGAAGTTGAGGCCTGCCAGGCGGGAAAGGAGCCACGTACCCAGCTTGGGGTCGCCGGCCTGCAATAGGGAATGATACTTACCCTAAGGGTCCAAGGACCCAAATAATAGCGTCCCTTTAAAGGGGTTGTAGGGGGATATATAGGGTTTAGGGTTTAGGGTCCAAGGACCCAAATAATAGGGCTTTAGGGCCCAAATACCATGAATATTATAGTATTTGGGCCCTAAAACCCTGTTATTCGGGTCCTTGG
>CAJNIZ010037914.1:6298-36493 GCA_905231905.1 Symbiodinium pilosum
TAGCGTTTGGGGTGTTGGGTTTAGGCGGTTTAGAGTTCAGGGTTCAGGGCTTTGAGGTTTGGGTTTAAGGGTTTTTAAAGTCATGGAAGTAACATCCCTTTGAAGAAGATCTGGGGCTTGTCTGTCGAGCTCTCTGGAGGGGATGTAAAGGCTTTGTAGAGTCCATCTTAAGGCGACATGGAATCATATGGGGCTCTTTAATGAGGATATAAAGGACTTTCTAGGGAACATATAACAGGGATATAAGGGTTATAGCAGGGAGATACAGTGTTCAGGGGTTCGGAACTTGGTGGTCGTTCCCTGCAATGCGGATCTAGGTATTTGGGTTTTTTACAACCACAGGGGGAGACTCAAGTTCTTTGGAAGCTGCCAACTGTGTACATCTGCTGAATCCTGCACCCTGAACCTAGACCTACACCCTAAACCGCCCTAAACCCTATATGGCTACGAGCCTTGGAGTGCAGAGTTAGGGGGTGCAGGGCTAAGGTCTCAGCGCTAAATGCCTTAACCCTTGAAGTCTTGCTTTGCGCTTTTCGGCGTCAAAAAGCCTAAGCCCTATTCCCTAAACCCTCTACACTATACCCTTAGCCCTTAACCTTGAAACCCTAAACCTTAGTCCTACTTCGGTCCCTTTGGGGACCTGGTTCTTGAGGCCTGGGAGCGCGAAGATATCGTTACTTCTGAGCTCGAAGCGTTTCGTATCCAGGCAAGGGACCCCAAGGGGTAGGGGTTTAGGTGTTACGGTTTCTAGGGGTTAGGGTTTAGGGTTCCTAGGGTTTAGGTTGGGTTGCGGGTTTAGGCTGTGGGGACCGTAGTTTAGGGTTTGGGTATCCTTTAGTCCTTTGGAGATATAGTTTTACATGGGGTGTAGGAGTTTGGTAGGGTATAGGTTTGATGTACGGTTTAGGGTTTATAGGGTATAGATTGATCGCAGGGGTCTTCAGGGAATTATTTTGCATTCTTGTAGGTCTAAGGGCAAACGTAGGGGAAATGGTTTCCACACTGGCCAGTTGGTGAACAGGACTTTTGATCAACTACCAAATAAAGAGGGATCCCAAAAAAATATTGGGAGATCCTATGTGTGATTGTAGGGACTTAATTTGAGAAGATCATTTAAGGTTTAGAGTTCGGTACTTTGGAGTTTAGGGTTGAGGGTTTGCAGTGTAGGGTTGCAAGGTTGAGGTTTTGTTAGGGTGGCAGGCGCTCTCAAGGTTTAAGATTATGCTAATAAATTTCGAGACGGTTATCAGGGGTTATGCAAGGATGTTGATTTACTCCACACTGTCCCGTCGGAACCAGTACTTGATGCGCAGCTCAAGAAACCTTTGACACCAGACCCTAACCGTAGGCCGTAAACAGGAGCGTCACCCGGGGCCCTAAGCCCTAAAATCTGGGTTTAGGGTCTATAGGGTTTAGGGTTTACTTTCATGATTTAGGTTGAGTTGTGTATGCCCATGTGCTGTTCTGGAAAGGTTTGGCTAAAACTGTTCAAAGCATCGATGGCGTCGGGCGCGAGAACTTGGAGCTCCTCAGACTTGAGCTTACGTTTGCCAGAAGTAAGTAAGTGGCAGTTTCTCAGGGGATAAATTTGAGAAACTCCCAGGTGACCTGACGACATATCATGGTAGTTTTGCTGTCGGTTAGATATGCAATCTGTGGGTTTTAGGTGTAGGGGACTGCAAGAGCAAGACTACTGCAGCCAGTACAAAACGGGTCGTACGGTTTACAAGCTTGCCAGCGTGAGCGTCGGAGACATGTCATCCAGGGCCCCCTCCGTCCTGTGACCCCGACTTTAACCTCTCATCAAACAACCTCTTAAGCATGGGACGATGGGGAGCATGAATCATAAGTCGCCCTAAGTCCTGAACCAGAAGACTCTGACTCCCCTAAACCCTAAACCCTATGTAACCCCATTGTAGTAGTTTCCACTTTCTTTTCGATTCTTCCTATATATTGACCCGTGGACAGCCTAAACTCGCAGCCCTAGGCTCGAACTCCCTAGGGGTTTGGGTCTTTTGGCATTTGGGAAGAGGGTTTAGGGTTTAGGGATTAGGGTTTTAGGGTCTAGGGTGTAGGGTTCGGGTTTGTAGGTCGAAGGTTGAAACCCTACAAGCCCTGAACTGTGGTTCAAGGTATAGGGTTTAAGCCCACAAGCTCCGACCCCAAGCTCCAGGCACTTAACTATACCTAAACCCCAAAAGTATGTAAAATAATAGCCCCAAACCCAGAATAACAGCCATAAAGGCAATTAGTTTACATACTTTTGGGGTCCAGGTAAGCCATAAATTTACGACCCTGAGCACCAAGCCCTGGCACCCAGCCCTTGGCAAACCCTAAGTCGTCCACCCTAAGCTGATCCAAAATGCTAAGCCCCAAGGCCTGTTTGGGAACTTCTCCAAAAGTGTGGGTTTTAGGGACCCAGGGATTCTACAGAGTCACCGGGGGTTGTAAAGATCTCCTTGACTGGATCAATGTTAGGGATCCTTTATACTTTTTGGGGTATGGGATTCCGTATATTTAAGTAAAAGGATTGTTTTTTCTTCCTAGGCTAATGTGGGCTAAGTTGAGTGATTCTACAGGATTTAGGGGTGACGATCTCGTCTCTGACCTTTTTTTTCGGCAGGGCTCGTAGGGTTCATATACCGTCCCTGTATGGTAACCCTGAGGCGTAAACCTTAAAGCGCCCGAGGGCCGTGAAATTGCCTTAGATTGCGGCAGGGCGAGGAGGAGCTGAATCAGTGGCGGAAGTCCAACGCTGCAGATGGCACACCGCGGGGAAGCCCAGATTCTTCAGGGTTTTGGGTTTAGGATGTAATTAGGGTTTGGGGCTCCGGGTTTAGGGTTGCAGGTTTAGGGTGTAGGGTTGAGGCTTGAGGCTTTACCTAGAGTAACCGAGATCCCTAAAGAAAGATAAAGATGCCAACCTATTAGGTACAAAACCCTTTGCTATAGTTACATGGGTTACTGCAGGCAGGCTTTAGGGTTCGGGGCGGATGCAAGGATTTGGAGGTCTATCGAGTTTCGAGCGCTCAGAGGATTGATCTAGGGTTTGTAGACTCCAAGGACTGCTGGGGCGCGTAGGGCTTGGAGTTGGAGAGCTTGGGTTCAAGGGCACATGGTTCATGAAGCTGTCAGGGGTCATAGCATTAGGGAATTGCCAGAAGATTATAGTCCCCCTTAAGTAGAAAGAACATGGCTTTGGGTATCTTATAAAAAGATCCCCACATACCCCATATTCGATCTACTTAAGGGGGACTATAGGATCAGAAGCTTCCATTCTGGGCCCCTGACGCCTTTGCAGTCCTGTATAGACAACTACCCCACGCAGCTTGGGGCTTATAAACTAATCTAAACCCTTAAAACGGTACAGATACCCAAATATTAGGTACAGCATCTTTTCTTAGTAGGAATCCGGTAGGCTTGGGGGACATCTACTCCGGTGGTGCGGTTCCAGCTTCAGCCCCAAACTGTGAATCCTCAAGCCTATGAGGGTGTAGGCCTCTCAGGAAATCCGACGTGCCCTAGCAACGGCAACAACAGTTGGCACAGGGACAGGAGAGGACTCCAGACTATAAACTCTGAACTTATTCAGTCGACCGCGTATGTAATTGTACTTTCAAAGCCCACAGCCCTGATAATTCCAAATAATCACCTTTCTCTCCAAGCTGCGCCTTTTCCAAACCCGCAGTGTTACCATGGGGCCCCAATGAAGATCCCAATATCTTATCCGAATCCCAAAAGGAAACGCTAAACCCTACACCCTATATGTCCTTACCTAACGCCGATACTTGCAACCCTAAGCACGAAACGCCTCAGCCACAAGACACGCACGGGTAAATCTGCTTTAGGGTTTTAGAGTTTTAGGGTTTAAGGTTAAGGAACCCCTAGGTGGTGCCGAATTCCCTCCAACTAGGGTTAAGGGTTCCCCGGGAAAAGCCCTACCTGGATCCAGATATCCTTCACATTTTGGAGTTGTCCTTCCTTTCAGGCATACACCAAAAACACATCATCCAGGGTCCAGCTAGGGCTCCGGGCTTCGGGCTTTCTATTGAGTCTTAGGCAAAACACAATGGCCGGTAGGGACCCTAGGAATATAGGAGGATGCAGAGGGGATTGTGAGGGGTCGCTATGAAGGAATCCCAAGCCCCCCAAACCCTAGACCTCCACATCAGTACATTCTCAACCTGTAGCGGCTGGGAGTTGACATCCTCCTTGTCCTCCGGGGTAGCCAAAGTTCTACATAACCTTTCAGGGGCACCTGTATAATCATCTTTTAGGTTTATGTTGCCACATCACCAGGGTCCCCACGGTGCGGCGTTGCTTTGACAAAAACACATGTCTCTACCTTTTCACATTATTATGAATAAGCACGAACCCCCAAGCAGCCGCTCGTACAAATGGCTGTAGAAGTCAGCATAATTACCAACTGTATTCCCTAACAATCGTGTTCTAATCACAGACAGTACATCCCAACGCGCTAGTCTAAATGGACAAGCCCCCACATTACATGTCATATGCCCACCCAGGTACTATTACAAAGTCGGCACGCAGCTGACGCGCTGGGATGCCACTTGCACTGCATTTCACGATTTCAAATAAGAGCCGGAAACCCATGGTCCCCTAAGGCTCAAAGCTACCCTGCTCTGGGACAAGCGAGCTATATGGCCTTCAAAATTTCTAGGGCTGTTCCGAAACAAGTACTGCTTGCTGCATATAACCCCTATATAACCCCTATACATATCCCCTATTATACTATGGTATAACCCAAATATATTCCCTTATTACCCTATTATTGAGGGTTCCAGGAGAGATAGAGCAGCCTTGACAGCTTAGAGCTTTGGGTTTTCATTAAGCGCCATGCGAGGGTTTAGGGTTTAGAATTTAGGGTCAGATAGGTAAGATGTTATTGCCTTCGTGCAGAATGAGGGGCATCATAAATGGGTTTATTTACGAAGACCTCCTCTTTGGGGCCCAAAAATTCTGCTATGGGGCTGAGCTGACAGGCATCCTCATGTTCGAGTTTTAGGGTAGACGATTTTCAACCTTTAGAGTGATTGATGGGCTTTGCGGTTATTGTTAGCGGCTTGTTGCGCTTCCATACCGCAAGCTGTTGGGATCTCACCGATTCCTGCTATGTGAAAAGCCTGTGTGAGTGGGAAATCATAGTCCCATATATAGAGTCAGATTACTCTCCCCTTGGGAAGTTTTTTGAAGATTCGCATCTCACTTGTTTCAGCCACCCAAAGACACTACTCATGTAGGGAGTTCCCGAAATTAGGGTCCACTTTGGTAACCCTGAATATTAGGTGCCGCAATATAATTCATCACCAAAGGGGGCCCATCAATTTGAGAATACCCCATGTGTTTTGCGGCTTGTGCTCCACTCCCTGCCTTAAGGATCAGGAGTTTGGATTTAGCAAGCCTCTGAACCTCAACCCCTCAGCCCTTATACGCCCTACATCCTAAACACAAGTCTCGCTAACATGAAACCCCAAAAGAGGACCTACATGGACTGAGATAGACTATTGTTCGTTACCAGAGGGTTTGGGTTCGGACTTAGCTTTAAGAAGGGGAACGTCTTAAATCCCTTAGTCCCAAACGCTAAGCACAACACTTCTAGATTAAAACGTAAAGCCTGCTTGACGCGCTGTTGAAACTCTACACACTCCCTGACTTGCTTCATAGAGCCCTGAGGCCCTAAAGGACCTCTTTCCATTGGTTACTGGGGATCTGTAAGCCGCAATAACCCCCGACAAGCCACAGCATGCTTTATGTTACCCTGAACTGGGCTTAGATGATGGTCACGTGTCTTGGGGCCTTGCTTTCGGGGAGCTCCCTGAAAACACCATGAGTTACCTCAAACATATAAACTCAACCCTAAACCCCAATCCCTAAACCCAAATCCCAAAAACCTGAACCCTAAATCCCAAACCCTAAACCCTAAGCTCCTAAACCCCAAGCCCTATACAACCCCATTATGGTAGTTTGCATTTTCTGTTCCATTATCCCTATACAACCCCAATCTAATCCTCTGAAATACACTGGGCCAAGGATCCCAGGGATGAGCTTATGGGCCACATGGAGCTTCGGGCTGGGCTTTTGTTGGGGGCACGGGTTAGGGTTCAGGGCATACAGTTTTGTGTTTAGGTTTAGTTTGCGGTTTAAGGATGTTTGGGGGGCTTTAAGCTTCAGGGTTTTCAGCTTTGGGTGGTTGCGGGCTGGGTGGGGGGGCTGGCTTGGATTTTAGCGATCTAGGGCTCGGGGTGTAGGGGGATTGGGGGATATTTGGGCTTCAAATTTTGTGCATATTGCGGGTTCAGGGATCGGGGTTGCAGGGTTCAAGGGTTGACAGTTGTAGGCATCAGGGTTCGGGATTGAGGGTGTGGAGTTATTGTGCTAGGGTTTATTGGTTGGGCTTGTCGAGTTTGGGGCTAGAGGTGGCATGTGATTGGGGCTTTGGTCACCTCAGAGAGACCAC
This sequence comes from Symbiodinium pilosum, assembly GCA_905231905.1. NCBI lineage: Eukaryota > Dinophyceae > Suessiales > Symbiodiniaceae > Symbiodinium > Symbiodinium pilosum. The sequence continues at coordinate 12,777 of CAJNIZ010037914.1, forward strand.
AAGAGCAACGATTATGGAAACTACCAGTGGTGGCTGATAGTTACGCAGTGAATTTTGTAGAGTCTCATCCAGGGTATGAGGATCTGGGTTCAGTTTGATTTAGTCGAGTGAGAAGTTGCAAGGTTTCAACCCTAAGCCCGAAATGGGTAACGAATGGCCAGGGGGCGCCCAGCACTCTGGGTACTAAAGGCCTTCAAGGAACTACCAAACCACAGCAGTGTAGCATCCACCTCATACAAAAAACTCCACCCCCTCGGCGTGGATGTGGGCTCGCGGCTTCGTAACTAGGGGTGTCCAGGTCCTTTCATCAGACGGCGCTCCAGTAGTATCAGCCGGTACCAGCCGGTCCTCTTGCGAATAACTTTTTACAAGCTCAGGGAACTTGGCGCTTCCTCTTTTCCCCGTTTTTTCAGATTGGATTTTGTTATTGCCGGTGGAGGTGGCATTGCTATTGGGTCCGTTGTAATTATCTCTGGAACTTGGATTTTGCGACTACGCGTTGCGGCCTATTATTTGTATGATCCCAACATGAAACCCTAAACCCTAAACCCTAAACCGAAAGCCTTCCCAGACTCTAGCACCTCCAAACCGCTAGAGGGCCAAGATCTAGCATCCTGAGCCTTAAACCATAAACCCTAAACCCCTAAACCCCTAAACCCCTGCACCCTGAACCCTACGTGGACCATCCCGTAGACCTGAAGTTGACCCTATTGGGCCTTTGAAAGTGAGCACCAGGACCCTCCTTGTACCCTTAAATTGGGGTACATGGTCCCTAATAGTGGGTACTTAGGCCCTAATAGAGGGTAGAAGGAGGGTCTAGGCAGAGTCTCCTTAGGAACCTTTTAGTCGATATACTCCCCTTGAAGGCTAGGTAAGGGGGGAGACAGTTTGCAAAACGATCCGCTTGTAAAGCCAAGCTCCTAATCGTATGCCCCTCATACAAGAATTACCCATTTCTAACCTAAGACCCGAAACGTGGAACCTTGAACCCTAGAGCCCGAGAAACAAATGTGCCCTAAGCCTGAAAACGCTAAGTCAGGGTCAATACGCACTACACGCTGAACTGGGGTTCAACAGCCTAAGTGCCAAACCAAAAACGCACTGAGCCCCAACCCGAAACCCTAAATCCTAAATTCCCTAGCCTTGGAATCAAAAACCCAGCCCAGCAGCATTGTTGAACATAACCCTCATCCGGGTACCCAACAATCATGTAGGCTTTAGAGTTACCCCAAACCTGTACATTCAAGAGTACCACAACCCCAAGTACACAGCTATAGGGTACATGGTCCCTTACAGCAACTGCTCGTTTAGTTCACTAAACCGAATAAGGAACATGAAGCTACAATCCTCAACAATATCCCAATGGTGAACCTTAATCCTCAAGCCCTATAAAACTCGGAAGCCAAACCCAAAACCTGAACCCTAAACCTTTGGCCTTAACCCCCAACCCTAAACCCTGAGCCGTAAACCTCAAGCCCCCAACCCTGAACCCTAAACTCAGGATCCAAACCCTAAACCTAAGCCAGAAACCCCGTGGCCATGTGCAGGCGGAAGTCTTATGGTCCCTGCTCGACAGCCAGAAGCTTTCTGAGGAGGACATGGGCTTAGGGTTCAGGGTTTAGGGTGTAGGGTTCACGGTTTAGAGCCTAGGGTTTCGGGTACGCTGGTTTGATGTGAAGATGAATGAATCCCCTATGCGAGCCCATAGCAGCCCCTGTAGAATGCCCAATTTTGCATTCGTGAATAACATTTATAAGTTCCTGGGGGGTTTAGGTGCCGATCTCAAAATTGGGGCTTTAGGGTTTTGATCTTAGGGCTTTGAGGGTTGTAGTTGTTAGGGCTTGATCCAAAACCCTGACCGCGTTAGGTTCAGCGTTTTCAGACTGTTTTTTTTGCTTGAGGGCTGGGGCCTTGAGGGTCCAGAGCATTTTGGGGAACCCTAAATCCCAAACTCCGAAGGCCCTTGACAACTGCCACGACCTTGAAGCAGGTTACATAATCAACTCGAGAACACACAAAAGAAACGAAAAAGGCTATATCCTTCTATAAAATATTTGTCCCAAATAATGAGCTCTATCACGCCTTCAAACCTAGGCTCCTCAATCAACCTTAGGCTGGAAACCCCTGAGCCCTAAATCTTAAACAGCGCTATACTTCGGGTCCAGGGTTTAGGGTAGCCAAGCAACCAGAAAAAAAGAAAAAAAAAAAAAAACACCTACCTCTGAGGTAAGGGCCCTAATCTACAAAAGTGGTTGTTTGGATGCAACTATTCTATTTCTGGTTGTGTGGCTAACCCTAGGCCCTAAACCTAAACCCTAAAGCCAGGCAAACCCTAAACTTACCTTCCTATAACTCCTGCAAGCATTGAACCCTCAACCCCAAGCTCCAAACTGAAAATCAAAAACCCACAGTTCCAAACTCTAAACCCTAAAGCATAAGCAACCCTATATAACCCCTAAACCTACCTAATATGGAAGCAGTCTCCCAAACCCTAAAAACATATCCCCGTATACTTCATATTCTATCTACTTAAGAGGTCGTAAGCCCTGAACCCTAAACCCTAAACCTTCAACCCTCAACCCTAAACCCGTGCTCTCAACCCTCAACCCTAAAACCCTGAACCCTAAACCTTCCACCCTCAACCTACTTTGGGGAACCCTAAACCCTAAACCCGTTATTACTGGAGAAAAAGCAACAAGAAATAAAGTAAAATAAGATAAGCACTAAACCTTCAACCTAATTTGGGGAAGGCTTCCCCTGGTTCCTTCGACGTCCTCGGCAGCCCGCTGGACTCAGCTGGGGATTTAGCGGATCTCAAGGCTCCGAACCTTGAAGCCAAGACAAGAACCAAACGCTTTAGGGTCTGGGGTTTAGGGTCTAGGGCGTTCAGGATTTAGGGTTCGGGGTTTGGGGTTTAGGGTTTGGGGTTCAGGGTTTGGGGGATATTTCTCAAAATTACGGGTACCCTTTTGGGTTTCCACCAAAAAGATGTCGCTGTCTTGGGGTCTATTTTGGGTTCCGTCTATGTAGGGAAACTACCAGGGCGTGGGGCTCAGGATTTAGGGTGTAGGAATCAGGGTTGTGGATCTAAGGTACCGAGTTGAGGACGAAAGGCTTCGGATCTAGAGTCTGGGCTTCAGGGTTAGGGCCATGGGATTCGAGCTTCTAAGATTGGCTTGAGAGTTTAGGGCTGAGGCCTTGCGAAGTTGAAGGTTTACAGGTTTACCGTAAGGGAGGAGGTTACAGGTTAAAGGGGGTATATATATATATACATGGCTTAGGGTTTAGTGGTAAGGCAGTAAGTGCAAGTTTTTGTGGCAGACGTAAGTAAGCCTGCTTTGGAGTATTAGTGGGTTCTCGTGCGGGGAACCACTGATTCTTGCAAATACCCAAACATACCTGAGGGTTCGGTTGACTCAGCACCCTGAGCCCTAGACCCTAATTGTTGCCCCCGCCAGAATCCTGACAATAAACTGCAGTCATGACTTTTCTATACTTAATTTCTGCAAGCCCCCAAATAAGCCCATAAACTCTAAACCCGATGTACCTCTAAGCCTCTCTAAAAGATCCCACTGTTTCAGGGACGCATTGAAGTCTCCTAAGCTTTGACGTCCCAAACCCTGAGATCCAAGCTTTCAATTCCGAAGCCTCGAGCCCCAAGTCCCCGAGTAAACAGCTATAAGCCAAATATGAATTTCCGGACGACCCTAAACCCCCAAACCCCTAAACCCTACACCCTAAGCCCTCTAACCCCTAAACCTTTAAACTTTAAGCCCCTAAACCCTAAACCCCTAAACCCTAACCCCCTAAACCCTAAACCCTAAAAGCTTGGTGGTCTGCAGTACCTTGCAGGCATTGGCCAACAGCCCAGCGCAGGCCATGCATTGAACCTCTGGTTTAGGGTTGGGGTTTAGGTTTTAGCCGGTAAGGGTGTGGACGTTTAGGGTCTAAGGTTTAAGGGTTTGGGGTTTAGGGTTTAGGCGTTTAGGGTTTAAGGTTTAAGGGTTTTACGTTTGGGGTTTAGGGCTTGGGTTTAGGGCTTGGGTTTAGGGTTTAGGCGTTTAGGGTTTAAGGTTTAAGGGTTTGGGGTTTGGGTTTTAGGGTGTGGGATTGGGGTTTAGGTGTTTAGGGTTTAAGGTTTAAGCTTTAAGGGTTTGGGGTTTAGGGTTTTTGGTTTTGGGTTTAGGTGTAGGAGCTAGTGATCAAATTGCCAGAACGAAGGTTTTTCAATAGATGGTTCCTTCGCTTCTTTTAGATTGTTCAAGCGCTTGTGAGTGGGTATATAGGCATGCGGATCTTTCAGCACTACGCAGGTTTCATCTACTGAAGAATTCGTAGTTGAGATCGAGGGGGGGGGTTCGCGCTTAGATTCTTTGTTTTTTACATGTGCTGGGCTCAATGGGGCATGTCGCGTCTTCGCGTTACTTTCCAACCTTATCAAATGTCAGCGAGTCGCAAACGTATCCTAAACACTGAGAGACTACTGTTCTTATAAGTATCATTCTACTTCTTATTATTTGTTGTTACATTGACTATTACTCTTACTGTAATTCCTATTTTCATATTACTACTGTTGATGGATGAAATCCTACACCACCTTAGTCCCCAGAGTCCCAGGAATTACAGTAGTTTAGGGGCTCTAAGTGGTGTAAGATTTCCTGCATCAACAGTATTACCATCGTTGTGGGATCGGAAGAGGTTCGCGTTCAGGGACCCGAAGCTCCAACACGTCGTGAGGGCTGCTTCACAAAGGTCACAACCAAGTCCAATGTGCGCCTGCCAGTCCGTTTCTTTCATGGGCTCCCCTACTACCCCCCCCCCTGGGTTCCCCCTTAATTAACTTAAATTAGGCCGAATTACCATTGAATTAACTTTTGATTACCCCTGAATAACCTTAATTTAGGGGGAACCTGGGGGCGGAGTCCCCCCATACCGGAAGCCCCATTACAGCTTGGTGCGGCTTAGCCATAGAATGCATAATGCATATGAGCTATAGTCTAAACTCCTTGAAGGGGGTTACATAGGGGATTTTATAGGGGAGCATTAGAGGGCTTCTTGAGGGGGATACTAGGAGTTTAGATTACAGCTCACATGGCCATCAGGGGATATGTATCATGCCTTCACCGCATGTTGGAATCTTGTTACCTCTGTATGGCAAGGCTAGATTTTCTTGGGGCTTTAGCTTCTTGACTCAAACCTTTTATGCGAACATGTTGGTGGCCCTGCAGAGCAAGAATCAAAAAGGCATACGATGAATGGTCTTGCTGATTGCTTTGCGTCTACATCATTGATACAGCTGGTGCTAGCTGCTGCTCTGACTGCTGCTGCAGTGGTTGCCCGATGTCAAGGCAAAAGCAACCCTGGCTCCAAGTCGAAAAAGAACCGACAGTGGGCCCCAAAGCCTATATAGACAGTATGCGAGGGGGCTATTTGGGGCCTTAGGAAAAGTAGAACCAGCATTTCAGGGCCGCAGCAACGGTTCCGCGCAGCTACAGGAGGCGCCGGGATGTTACATATAGGGGACTGAAGGGCTTAGCGTTGGAGTGAACGACTTCATGATGGAGGGTTAATGGTTTCAGGATACCTGACCCCAGACTAAGTCGGAACCAGGGGCTCCACGAAGGCTACTGTCTTTTTCAGAGGGGCTTCTTCGGGTTCTATCTTGGTGCGGGGGAGTGCAGATGATGTTGGCTTGGGCGCTCATGGAAGTCAAAGGTTGGCCTTTGGAAAATGGAAAATTACAGGGGTTCTCTGTGAGCAGGTATCAGATATTACAGTGACAGTGATATTGCTGTTTTAATCATTTCCAATTACAAGGTTGGAGCGGAAAGCGAAACGAATCCAGAAGAACGCGGAAATCCCGGTAACGTCAAATAAATGTCTAGTAAGAACGCCAAAGCATTGTAGAACGAGAGACATTGTGCTCGCACGTATGTGCAAAACGTTGAAAACCGACAAAGGACGGTCCAACACAACGACAGTGGTTCAGGAGGTAGGAATGTTAGATCATGACAACTCTACCGGGAACCCTAAGCCCGAAACTCTACAAGCAATTGTTATTGTTGAATCCATTCTGAGATGCAGGGCCTTTAGATTTCTTTTGATTTGCACTCATGATCGAATCGAATCAACTCCCTGGATTGCTCTTCCCCCGTGCCTCAGCAAGTGGGCGAGCGGGCAAGTACGTACTCTAGACAACCAACACTTTACGGGCCTTCGAGTCTAAGAGGGCCGCTCCTGTGCGAGGAGCGAATCTCATTGACCGACCTGGCCGCAATTAATTTCATCACCTGTTGGTGATGTCAAAATCACATCATAATATGATCCTTTTTCAGGGACCCCGGAGTCATCCGTAACTTGGGGACATGTCCACATGGGAGCTTCTGGGGGATGAGCTTTAGCACTTCTTGGGGGACCCCCATAAACATATATCCCTAAACGTCAAGTGAGCAAGTCTGAATGTCTACACATGCGAGAAGATCATATCAGGGGCTCGGGGCAGCTACTGATGCCTTCCAAATTTGTCTGAATGACCTTCGGCAGTCGCGATCCCTTTTGTCGGTATCCTGTATTGCGCCCCCTATACTTGCCCTTTCGCCAATCAGGTTTCCCTCCACCGATATGAACAGCAGATGAGTTCAAATTGGCTCCAACAAGCCTCAATTTGGGGAGAGAGCAAGAAGGGGGGTTTTAGTAGTAGTAGTAGTAGTAGTAGTAGTAGTAGTGGTAGTGGTAATGGCTCTTCTTGCAGCATTGGGGCATTGCTCTTGCTTGAGAAGTTCTTTCCCCAAGACTGAAACCAAAAGGGTTCACATGTTGGTGGATTGAACCCTAAACCTCAACCCTGCACCCTGAACCTGTTCCCTTCGTAAGATGCCTCAGAGAAGTGCCTGAGAGTCTGCAAGGGCCATCGGTCAATACCTCCCGGAGTGAATCCCAAGCCGTAAAGCAAACATGCTCTGCTTTGACCCTAGCAGTTTAGAGTTTGTTTAGGGTGCAGGGTTTAGGGCTACGAGTAATACGTAGATTGAGCCCAAAAGTGTGTAAATGGTACTTGCCTGAAGCCTGGGGAAACACCCCAAACAGGGAACAGCCAACAGCCCTACGACCTAAGCCCTCACCGGTGGATCCTGCAGACCTAAACCGTCTGCACCACACCGTTTAGAGTTTGGGGTTTAGGGTTTAGGGGCCACCAATTGAGAGTGAGGAGAAGGCGCAGCAGCCAGTCGTGACGCAGGCTTGAACCGGACAGGGTTTGGAGTAGTCAGGGTTGACTTTCGACCCCAGTCAGTCACAATAGTTGTAATGCAGGCCATCGGCTGAAAGCCCTACAACAGCGGCAGCAGCAGTATTAGTAGCAGTGGTGGTGGTGGTGGTGGCGGCAGCAGCTGCAGTAGTCGTAGTAGCAGTGCCAGCGGGATTGTTTGTCTGATTCCCCGCAGTAGCCTATGCTGCCAAGCTTTCTTTTCACAAGAGGTCTGTAGAATCAGCGACGGAATGGGGCTGAGGAGGGATTCTACCCAGTACATTTTACTTTCAGGTTATAGCAACGCTGGACGTGGTAGTTTCCATGAAAAGGGGAGTATATACCGCCATCAAATACTCCAATTCTTCGGTATAGTCCCTCTTAAGTAGAACCCCACCACATTCTTTGTTAGCCGTACCAGGTTGAAACCTCAGAGCGAAGACCCCACAGACCCCGTCGGGTTTAGGGTGTACTGTTTTAGTTTTAGTGTTGAGAGTTTAGGGTTTAGGACCCATCCATTCAGCTGTAAACGTTGGCCCCTAGCACCTAGATCTTATAACCTGACCCTGAACCATGCGACTGACGTTCTCACTTCTGGGATTTGCATTCCCCCAAACTTACTGTAGGGGCCCAAATACTGACCAATATCCTACTGTGGTCGATTAGAGGTACCCTATCCCAGAATCATACATTATGTTTTTTGATATTTTGGATGCTATAGTACTGTTGACAAAGGAAATCTTGTACAACCCCAATTTTGCTACACCCCAGGAATCGCTTAAGGCCCCAGGTGGTGTGAGCTTTCATCCATCAACAGTATAGGTCCACATTATGCTAGGAATACTGTATACGTTTGGGGTAGGGCTTCCATTGTAAGAACAGGACCACTAAGCATGGACACAGGGGGTCTCTTTGTTAGCTTGGGAATTCATGATCATTAGTCATATGGGATGTAGTGACTGCAGCTCATATGCTTGGGTGCGGGGATGGGCGTAAATGGTTATGGCTTAGGCTGCTTCTTGGTAACACGGAACAACATTTAGGTTCCTTTAGGTCTCGTTGAAAGCGGTTGCAGCCTATGTACAGCCCTAAACCCCAAACCCTAAACTCGTTTGCTGGCTCCTGTTTTTGTTTGTGAAGAGTCACATGTGGGAAGCACATCGCAGAACCAGATGTGCAGTAATCACCTCCGCTTACCCCTCAAACTTGCCACCCACAATTATATGTATATGCACATATGTATTTGTTTTTTCCCAAACATTACAGTTTACCATATTGGGAATACTAGATATTGTGGCGGAGGGGCTTTGAATATTTTGCGGAGGAAGTATTAGTGCTCTTTAATACTAAGTGCAATGCTGGCCGTACTATCCTTGATATCAAACAGGGTGCATGGTTCTTGTAAGGAAAAGAAAAACAAGTGATAACTTCTACTTGCTCAGGACCCCTCTTAAAGAGAGCGCTAGTGTTTTGCAATAAGCCGATGCAGGTATTGCAAGATACACAGCTCGGGACGCGCAACAAAGCTTCTATTTTTCTGTACTGCACACTACTTCACATGTTCCTGTTGATGGGTGAAGGAAGTTAGACTACACCTTCCTTTCCGTTTGGGAAGGTCTGCTTTCAGGTCCTCATGGAAAAATGCTGATAATTTGGAGGTGTATGCACACCTGGGCCCAAGCCCCCAAACCCTAAACCTCTAAGCCGACAGGGGAGTTCTTAAATCCTCGAGATATTCCAAATTTGAGAAAGCTGAACCCCAATCCGTAATCTCACGTAACCCTAAATCCGAATCTTCTCTCCCTAGCCATATTTTGAGACCACGTGTCTTGCGAGACATCCTGCATAGTGGCAGGCGCCTGCGAGCCCGCAAAAGAAGAAAAACAAAAGCCGCGAGGCAGGTAGGCTTGCAGATGGATATTTCGGTTTGGTCTAGGGTTTCGAGTCCAGGGTGGGGAGCTTAGGGTGTAGGGTTGAGGGTTTTGGGTTAGGGTTCTGGGGCTTAGGTTTGAGGATAGGTGAGGGGCTCTGGACAGAGCCGCCAAACCACCAAATTATGAATGAATGAGGTTGCAGCTGGGGTTTGAGGTAGATTTGAGAGGTCAGCCGTTGTTCAAGAATTAAGTGTTTGGGATGTGGTTTGTAGTAATTTTTGTGCAGGCTTGGGATAAGTATTATTGGGCACCTGGACCCTTACGAAGTATGTGTAATTGCCTCCTTGAGGATTTCTATGGATTTTGGACAATTGCCTTGCCTACCTTTGAGGTCCAGTCATTTTCTTAGACATCAATTTAAAAGGCCCTAAACAATAAACCAGGCTCATGAAGTTGCAAGGAGTTGGACTGCAGCTTGTACATTCTTAAGGTTGTTTAGGAGTTGGGGTTGCACTAGGTAGGAAAAGAGAGAGCACCTGAGCAACAAGGTTAGCTGTGAGGAGCTATAGCTGTAACTTGGGTTTAGGGTTTAGGGTTTGGGGTATAGGGTTTAGGACCCTACCTATATTCTGTCATGCTCCTTTCGTTGGCCCTTGCAGACAGCCAATTGGATGAGCTACCTGCGTTTCTTCACTTCCATTGATTGGGCTGCTGGTAAGGAACCTTGTTCTTCTACGGTATATCCGTATAGTGGCAACTTAATTTGACTTCCTCAACAGCAGCCTACCATGTGAGCGGTGTACAAAGTTTCTTACACATGGCACTCCATGCTGCAGATGAGGATTTAGTGTTTAGGGGTCGGGTGAAGCAGGAACATGTGGCAGTTCCGTTGTATGATCACCAGCTTTCAACTAGAGGGTTCTTTCAGCTGCAAGTCACATGTCCTGCATAAGTCCCAAAAATGGGATAGGAATTGCAGAAGCACAAACGCTAAACCCTAAACCCCAATCCCTCCCCCCTAAACCCTAAACCCTAAACCCTAAACCCTAAACGCCAAACCCTCCACCCAAGGCCACTGAGGCTTTGAGAGTGCAGCAAGGTTCTGACGAATCTGTATCGTTTTAAAATCCTCGCAATGGGGCCTGCGCTCTTTTTTCTCAGGCTTAAGCAGTGTTATAGTAGATTAGGGTTTCGGGTTTAGGGTTCAGGACAGGCGACCTCACCCGACCTCACCCGACCTCACCCTAAATGGTGGTTTATAAAGGGGACAGTTAACTAGAGTATTGAACTCACTCTACATTACGCTGTATAGACTTGTGCCTACCCATGAACTTAAACCTCAAAAAAGTAGCCAAGATAAAGGCCCAAGACCGCAAGGATAAGCGCAAACGCCATCATTCTGCATATGTTTGCAGTGCGGATAATGCTTTTTTTTTCGGAATTTGCTACCACTAGACTTCAAACCAGGGCTTCGGGCACCCAACGATATCCCTTGAAGCAGTTTCTAGGCTGCCAAACAGCTTAACGGTGCCAGGCCCATAAGTAATACAGGGTCCTAAATAATTACCATTATTATGGTTCCACATTCCTTATATAATTATGGTCTATGGTACCTCAAATGGACTTTAGGCCCCTCTAGTAGGCTTGCTTACATATAGACTCAGACGCCAAAGGCCTCCACAAAGAGCCGAACTCCCCAAAGGGCAGCCCTAAACCAGAAACTCCACGACAACGCTCTGCCCTCGCCAAAAGCCTGGCAAACCTCCCGAACCCTTAGGAACCCTCAAAACGATGTCCCCCAAACAAAGGAGAGCCGGTCCATGCACCTAGCCCCTATAAAAACGCAAATTCTATACATCTGAAATCCTAAGCCCCCAAACCCCCCCAAAACCTCAACCCGTAACCTTATAAACCCAAGGACACAGAGCCTCAGAATCAGTTTGTAACCTATTTAGGGTTTGGAGTAGAAGGGGCCCTCCTTATTAGAGATACTCGCCTCTCCTAAATCCTAAAACACACCGGGAAACCATACCCTAAACCCTGAGCCCTGCCCTAAGCCCTAAGCCCCATATCCTAATCTTCAACCCTACCCTAGACCCTGAATTGTAAACCCTAAGCCTGAACTCCTTCTCATCCTGGTTCTAAGCTCTTTCCTAAACCCTAACCTCACATCTGAAATCTGAAGCCCTGTCCATAACCTTAAAACCTAAACGCTAAATCCTGCCTGTACCTGGTTTTAGGGTTTAGGGTATTTAAACAAGTTTCAATAACCACACCAAGCCCACGAAAATTTGTCAAAAGGCTATGATTCTACATACTGTCAGGGTCCAGTTAAGCTCTGCAGCATAAACCCTCACCTATAGGGTTTAGGGTTCAGTGTTGAGGGTTTAGGGTTTAGGATTAGGGTTTTGGGGTTGAGGGTTCAGGGTTTAGGTTGAGGGTTTAGGGTCATATATCCCTCTAAAGGGACCTAGGGTTTCCATTTTCTTTTCCATTATCCCCATATGAACCCCAATATAACACCAATGTAACCCTTAACCCTAAACCCTAAACCCTAAACCCTAAACCCTAAACCCTAATCCCTAAACCCTAATCCCTAAACCCTAGACCCTAAACCCCATAAACTCTAATCCCTAAAACCCCTTCCAGGCAAGCAGGTGCAGGGGTGGAACGCCGCCCCATCCGCAGCAAGGCTCGCCGAAGTTGAGGGTTTAGGGTTTAGTGTTTAGGGTTTAGGGTTTAGTGTTTAGGGTTTAGGGTTTAGGGTTTAAGGTTTAGGGTTTAGGGTTGGAGGCTTGAGGTTTTGGGTTCAGGGTTTAGGGCTTAGGGGGCTAGGGCTTAGGGGCTTAGGGATTATAACCAGTAACCCTCAACCCTAAACCCCAAACCCTAAGCCTAAACCCTGAACCCTAGACCCTAAAAATAGGATTCAGGATAGAGGGATCATACGGTTTGGTTTGGAGGGTTTAAAGGGTTGCTAGGGTTTATAGTGTTTAGCCGAAATGTTTTGTAGGGTCCAGGGTTATTGAGTTTAGGGTTGTTAGAGTTTAGTGTTTATAGGGTATAGGGTCTAGTGGCCGTATCAATGCGGCATGAGCGGCATTTGCTCTTTTGGGACCACCCCAATTTGGACAGACTATTGAGACTGCAGGGTCAGTAGAAAGAGAAAGGTTTAGAGAATACCGCTCATCTCGCATGAGGGCCCCCTTCTGCTCACTACATGTACAATATCAATCCCCGCGGCGCCTAGGCCACATGATGTCTGCTGCTTACCTCTTTGAGGTTTGTAGGAATTAGACACTAGTTGGAACTGCGGCTACAGAACTTTTTTATTTATTGGGGGAACCCCTAAACCCTAAACCCTAATTAAGTCCAGTTGGGAGAGCATGAGTGGGGTTTCTAAGCGCAGCGCTGCAGTGATGTGTAGTTACTCAGTTTAGGGTCTAGGATCTAGGGTTCAGGATTTAGTATTTAAGGTTTAGGGTTTAGGGTGTAGGGCCCAATCATTTCAAAGGTTTCAGGCTTGTACACCATAGGGTTGTGCCCCTGGGTTTGGGGATCCTTTCAAGGGACTCTAGGGCACTACATGGCCTCATATACGGGCTATATTAAAACTACATTGGGGAAACCTTTTAGTGGTACGACCGTAGGGGTACAACCCAGGCACCCTTGACTATTGCGGATAGGGGAAAATGTTGCGCTGCCATATATTGCTAGCTGCGGTACTCCGTGAGGACCCTTGTATAAGACGCGAGGGTGTAGGGTCTAGGGGATTTTGGCAAGCCCAACCCCCCAAATGTGGACCTTCTCAGAATCATATGATAGACATAGAGTGGTTGTTTTAGGGGTTGGGGATACCAGAATCGTTGATATCATTATTGTCGTCCCTTCCCCGAATACTGAAAAACCCTCCGGACAAAAAGTATGTATCCCCACCCTAGTTGAGCTTCTGTGGGGGATATGTGCTGAACGCTAGGCCTGGTGCAAAACGCTAAAACTGAAACGGGTAGTTTCATCGTAAAACCCTAAACCGGAGCAATTTTTTCCGGCCTCCAACGACTTGGGGTGGAGATCTTAAGTGGTCCAAAATTAGCTTCAAGATATAAACTAAACCCTACACCCCAAACCCTAAACCCTCTTGGAGGCCAAGTAATTACTTATAACAGCTGAGCTTATAACCTTAGTTAGTATAATCCCCCTAACTGGACATATTTCGGTCATTCTAATTACGAGTACGGTTAGGGTTTAGGGTTTAGGTATAATTTTATATCCCCGGTTAGAGGTAGTTACGAAATTCAGTGGACCTCCAGGCAAAGTCTGAACTCCCAAGCTTTGTCTCGCACGCTTTCAGGTTGACTCCCGGATGTTTAGTGGGGAATTGGGAGATGGGTTATACTGTTGATGGAGGAAATCTTGCACCACCTTCAGTCCCTCAAGTCCCAGGAATGACAGTAGTTTAGGGCCCCAAGGTGGTGCAAGATTTCATGCATCAACAGTATCTTAGGATACTAGATACAGCACCCCCCTTTCCCACTACTCCTCCCCCAAATACAGCTTAAATCAGCCCTAAATTAACCCTAATTAGGCTTTACTTGGGATCTATTTCGGGGAGGGGGAGTGGGCGGGCCATAGGATCCCCTAGGTGTGGGGCCCCTTATACTTGAGGAATGGGGTTTAGGATTTACAGGGCTCAACCCGAAATCCGAAGCCCTAAGGCCTAAGGACCTAAGCTAGCAGACTCATTCCTTGATTCCCAGGGTTAGGGTTTAGGGATAGCCCTATCGAGACCCAAGCCCAGAACACGAAGCCCCAGGCCCTAGATAGTTGGTGTTGCAGTTGCTCTAGGTCTTCATAGGGATATATGAGCCAGAGTTTAAACTCCTAGTACCCCCCTTATTAACCCCTAGAGTAGTCCCTATATATAATCCTTCATATATAGTGGAAAAGAGAATGGAAACCACTACTTAGGCTTTAGGCTTCAAGGGCCTCTGCCCATCCCGTACTAAGCAGCAGGTAGATCTCCCGAAGCCCCAAACTGGGTCGCGTTTAGGGTTAGGGTTTAGGGTTTGTAATGGGGCCGCTTGAGGGCAGCCCAATACCCCTTAATTCAGGAGCATATCCTGAAAGATATAGTGGATGCTCGTATGGATCTAGCTCTTTTTTTAATAGTTAGTTCAGCTGGATCAGGGAGTTTCTCAAAAGTACACCGACCGAATCCTTACGAGGACACCCCCATGATGACTTTGAAATGCCCATATGAGTGGGTTTCCATGAATTGGGGGGCACCAATGCAGACCCCAAAATTTTTAGTCCTGGTTACAGTTACCCTTGAAAAGGGGGACCCTAATTGTTTGGACAACGCCATACCAGTATACCACCATGTAAGACCAGCTTCCATTCTCATGTCCCTTTCCATTTGATTTGTTGTAGCTAGGGCCCATACCCCGAAATCTTATACTCTAAACCTTAAACCCTAAACCCGAATCCGTAAACACTAAACCTGGCACCCCATATCAAAACCCTAATCCCCATAAAGGCTGAAATCCTCTTAAAGCCCTCATCCCTAAATCTATATACCCCTACATAACCCTATATATAACCTCTGTAAATCCCTTTAAAGGGCCCTAAGCCCTAAACAAATCGGGTCTCATCTGGAGTCCCGCCTGATGTCGACAGCTGCAGGTCCGTTGGACCTTCCAACATCTCCTCCGCAGTGGGCCAAGCTGTTCATGGGGTTTAGGTTCTAGTGTTTATGGTCGACCTGTAACCCCAATTACTCAGTTTTATGGGTTATACCCAAAACCCAAAACCCTAATTAGCTGGCAGTTGTTACTACGCGGTAAGTAATTGAGGTTTCAGATAGGGTTTAAGGGCTGAAGGTTTCAAGGATGCAGGGTGTTTGGGGTGTAGTGTGTTAATGTACGTTTTACTAATGTACGATTTATGGTTTAGGGTTTAGGGTGTGGCAAAAAGTTTAGGGTTCACTCTCCCAAAATAACATGGAGACCCAACAAAAGGCCCTACAAAAGCCGCTGTCCGGTAAAAGTTGCCTCGACGAGGGCTTGAAACTTGAGGGACCCCTTCTTGGGAATTCGTACTGTGAGGACGACAATATAAAGAGGACCTAACAAACGGGAACCAAAATTCCTAAGCGTCAGGGTTCAAGGTTGCGCCAGATCCCTCTCAACCCTGTCCTACACCTCTCTGCGCCAAACCTCGGCAAATTCCTGACCAGTAGTCTGCAAGCCACAAGCGCCAGACGTACCTACATGATGATGCATATAATTTCAGGATCGTGGGCCACAATCTATCATGGCGCGCAGCGAGGGACTGCCACCTGTAATAGCCGCTAAGCCCTAAATCCAAGGCCCAAGTGCCATGGGTTCCCCCACCACCCCACCAAAGCTAACCTTCCTAGCTTCCCCCTCATTTCCTTATCAAACCTACAACTAAAAAACAAACGGGGAAATCTCACATCCCTGTGCCTACCGGAGAAGTCACTACGCCCTCTGCAGCAACAAAACGTCGAAACAAACAGCAGCATCAACTCTGTATCAACTTTTCGCCAGTTAAAGGATGATATGCCCCCAAGCCCTGCTACACGTCATGTCCTACATCCGTAGCCAACACAGCCAGAAGTAAATAGTTCTTCCCAAGCAACCACTTGTTGTAGGTCAGGGTCCTTACCTAGCACATGGTTTTGGGAACAACCATTTCATGCCTAGTCGTCTGGCTACCCTACTAGGCTCCAAACTGTTGCTGTAAAAGCACGTCAATTCACCTGCTATAGTAAAGAAACACCATTCTTACGATATACCCATAATCTGGTAATTTAAATACTTATAAACCCTAAACCCTAAATCCTACATACCCATAATATGGTAACATATCTTAACTTCTTTAACAGCAACCCTGGAAATTGCAAGCCATAACCTCCTAAACCACCCTCGCCCTACAGTACACCAGACACCCCTGACTCACTATTTAAGGCCTAGGGTTTAGGGTTAGTGGGGAATAAGGAAATACATCTTTGAAGGATTATGAAAGGATTATCTTCCGTTACTCCTCACTAGGAACCAGTAAGCGAATCAAACTGCAGGCAGAAAGACCCCAAAGCCACCTACAGGGCCAACCAGGCCGGTGATTTTTTGTGTAAGGTTGAAGGTTGAGGGCTAGAGGTAGTTCGGGTGTGGGTTTAGGGTTTAGGGTTTCGGGTTTAGGGTTTAAAGGTAGCTTAAGGTGTTCCAAGGCTAGAGGTTCACCTGTGCCAATTGTTACCTCTACTCTGCTTGCGCATGTGAGCAATGCAGTGACTATGCGTCATACTGCTAGCAGGGCGGTTTCGCCAAGTGATTCGCGTGCGTCAGCCACATTGCAACATGCACAGCTCACGTTGTTGGATGAGGTTTGGCAGTATCAGCTGTTGGTGTAAGGTCAGACTGCCACAGCGATGGGAAGTCTTGTGGATACTTCATGCGAATGCCTTTCAAGTCCCTAGCCTAAACTCCAAAACCCAAAAAACCCTACTTGGACCCTAACCTTACCTCGTAGGCCCTAAACTCCTAAACCACCTAAAGCCCTGAACCCTAAGCCCCAAAACCCCCAAAACCCCCAAATCCTTACGGCAAGAGGAGCAGCTGATTGGCATGGGCTTTCCCAAGCGGGATGTGAAGAACGCGCGCGAGACTAAGGGATAGGGGTTCAGGGATTCAAGGATTCAGGGTTTTGGGGATTTACGGTCTAGGGGTCTAGGGGGGTTAATTGGGAGTTTAGGATTTTTGGGTGTAGGGTTCCCCTTTTTGCCGGGGATGTATTGAGAACGAATGCCATGTTCCGTTTAGGATGAAGCCCCCAGTAACTCAGCTAAACAAGACTTGGAAGTTTCCCCAAGAGGGGGACCCAAATATAGACCACAAAGTACTATAGTCCTTTTTCGGTACAAGTCCCCCAGAGGTATCTCTACTTTTGAAAGAAAATCGCCATTTCGTTTGAGGGAGGGGTTCTTGCATTGTTGGGTGTACAGGGACATGGGCTTGGGTGATTCTTGCAGGTCTTCCAAACTACAAGCCGAAGTCAACCCTAAACCGCAAGACCCCACAGACCTGAACCTTGACGCCGAAAACCGAAACTCTGATGCTGCACAGAGCAAGCCTGTAAGGACTCCATATCACTCGCTTTACTGGGTTGCTGTTAAGGAACTTAATTTAAGTTACTACGTTGGGGAAACCCTATTATTTACCATATATACCCATTATGGTAGCTTAATTTAAGTTCCTTAACAGCAACCCAGTTTAAGGTTTAGGGTTTAAAGTTCAGCAGACGTTCGGGAGAGCTCTAGGAATCGTTCGAAGCAGTTAAGTATGGGCATGTAAGTTTCTTACAAGAAGAACCCCAACCGGAGGTTTAGGGCGTAGGTTGCCCTAAACCTTAGACCCCCTAAGAAGCTAGCTATTGGTCCCCCATATATGAGCCCATAGAGGCACTAAGGATTCCTGATGTAAAATGCCTTCCCTGTTATGGCAATCCCAACAATTATCTGGAAAGCCATCCGCGTAGCAGTTTACAAGAGTCCTCAACGTGACTATCAACCAGGGGTGTAGGGTTTAGGGATTTAGGGGTCTAAGCCCAAACCCCATTTTAAACCCTATATACCCTGGTTTAGGGGTTCAGGGGGCTCAAGATTCAGTTAGGGATTTAGGGCCTTTCGTTCCAAGGTTGCGTTGAATTTGAAAGTTGGGACACTGGCATCCCCAGCCGAGCAATATTACTGTCTCCGTTCTGCGGCTATGAGAGAAAGTTCACAACCCCCAAAGAACGCTATGTATATGACCTGGGAGAATTGAGGACTTGAATCAGTAGTATTACCCTAAGGGTCCAAGTACCTAATAATCATATACTTGCCCAAAACCTGTACTATAATTACAATTACCCAAAACCCAAGTCCTTAATTATTGGGTACTTGGACCCTCTGGGTTAGTATTCAACTCCTACACTCCCCTGGCAACCCAAAAAGGGCCCTAATCAAAAACTAGCTGCTGTTCCTTTTGGAGAGCCCTGTATGAGCGTCCATGGGCGTGTGGGGGGAAGCATACCTTCAACCCCAGGGACCTTAACATAGGGTTTAGGGTTTAAGGTTTAGGGATTAGGGATTAGGGTTTAGGGATTAGGGTTTAGGGTTTAGGGATTATAGTCCCCCTTAAGTAGATAGAATTTGAGGTATATGGGAATCTTATTATTATATACCCAAAGCTATATTCTATCTTAAGGGGGACTATAACTTCAAAAACGTGGATTTCGGAATTTCCAAGCCCGGATTCCTCTTAGCCTTTAGTCCGAAATCTCAAGATCCATTCCTAAACTGAAATCCCTAAACCCTGAAGCGTGATCCTTACACCCCAGTTCCTGATCCTAAACTCCCCAACCCCTCACCCGAATCCCTAAAACCCCTCATCTCTCCTTAGGCTCGGGCATTCGGGCGGAGAATTTGAGCCAGCGCTTCAGCTCCTTCTGGAAGGAAGCTTCGACGAGAAGGCCACGCAGTTTCGCTCCTTTTTGGTTCGGGGTTACATATGGGGCGCATGGCGCGCTAGGATAGGTACCTACTTTTTTGGGGGTGGGTTCTAGAGGCCCCGAACAATCCATATGAAATATGTATATGTATATGTATATATATATATATAGATAGGTATATACATAGGGACCCCCGGATTAAGGGGGCCAGACTAGGCCCAAAACCATGGTTTAGGGTTTAGGGTTTAGGGTTTGAAGCTTTGAGGCAGGTGGGTGTACAAGCGTCCGGAGTTTGGGTTGATTGAGTGCTTTGAGATCTGAAGATGTAGGAGCTTAAGGTTTAGGTTTTAAGGTCACGTTTGGGGCTTAGCGTTTAGGGCCTGGGGTGATTTATGGCTTAGGGTTGAAGGCTCGGCTTAGGGATTAGGATTTAGGGCTTAGGGCTGAGGTTCTAGCAATGTAAGGGCATTTGAGGGGTCGGGCTTAGGGATTAGGAATGTAGAGGTTAGGGCTCGAGTTTAGGATTTAAGCTTTTTAAATTTAGGGCTTGCGTGTTAGGCTATAGAATTAAGCCAGTTAGTGTATGGGGATCAGGGTGTAGGAATTTGGGGTTAGGGTTTAGGGCACGGTGCCGATGTGGCACTTGAGGGCTACAGCGCGCTGGAGGTTACTTCACAAATGTGTTCCTCTGCAAGGTGGACAAATGGTCCGCCGGAGTGACCTGTCGTCTACTTTCCTCAAAGGGGGTTATATAGGGGAATATATATATATATATAGAGGAGAATTATAGGGGTTATTGGGGGCGGATACTACGAGCTCAGACAATGGCTCATTGTTGGCCTTGCAGGCAGACTGCCTGTCGATTTCAACACCAATGCATCCACGCCGCACAGCAAAGTATTAAAGAACCATGAACCCTAAACCAGTAAACCCTCTACCCTAGTACTCCCTTGGGGCAGCCTTGGGGCAGCCTCGCGCCGGACAGTCGGTGCGTTGATTTGCTGCGATTGGTTTTTGGCTGGTGAATGCCGACGCTTGACGGCGTGAGCAGCCTAGCAATTGGGGATTGTGACTTTAAAGCCCGACATCTTAAATCCGGCTTTAGGGGTTGTCTTCCGTGTCTGAGAGACTCCCAAGGTTTGCGACTGCGAAGCAGTCGTATGCTGCTAGTACATGTCTCGGGGAATTGCACAACTCTCGCAAGGTTTAGAATACAGGGTTCCGGGGTTAGGTTTGAGGGCAGGCTATCAGAAGTTACCCTAAACCTTAAACCCTATACCCTAAACCCATCAGAGTACAGTGTGCACAGCTTCCTTGCCAGCTGCCTATCCTACCACCGAGGTGCATGGGCCTCAGTAACTAGCAAAACCCGGGTAAGAACCCTTTGCCGAGGCAGGCAGATGAAAAGTCAAGGGTTGTAAAAAAAAACATTAAAGACTAAACCCTATATATTGTTCTGTTGAAAGGGTTTCCTGTGATCGAAACCCAGGTTTCAGGACCAAGGTTTCCAAAATGTCCGGTCCTCCTGTATTGCACCCAGACCCTAAGGGTCCAAGGACCTAAATAGTAAGGCTTTAGGGCCCAAATACCATGAAGGGTTGGGGGTTTAGGGGTTTAGGGTTTTCAAATGCTAGGGCTTTAGGGCCCAAATACCATCAAGGGTTAGGGGTTCAGGGTTTAGGGTTTTAAAATAATAGGGCTTTAGGACCCAAATACCATTAATATCGTGGCATTTGGGACCTAAAGCGCTAAAATTTGGGTCCTTGGACCCTTAGGGAAACATACCCAGATTCCCGTAAGTGACGCCAGAGAGTGACACCAGAAAGCTTTCTGTTTTGGTGCTTAAGAAACCTTGCATGCGTAAAACGCTTGGACCAGGTCTCATGGTTCCTGCTCGAGGGTGGGTTCAGTTTCCTTGCTGGTGCTTAAAGTGGTTTGGGTGTAAGTACCATGACAAGGGTATTTATGGCGCCATATGAGCGATTGTCACACTTGCCACTTGCCAGCCAGTAGGTTATATCTTTGACGGCCAGGACTGTGGTGACTGACGCTGAAAAAACTGTCACATGAAAAGGAGGACCAATAACGATGACCATGGTGCAACCAACCTTGCTGATTATGCATTGTGAAGTAGGCCTCAGGCATCCCCTTGAGAAAGGCGAAAATGCTGAACAATCAAGGAGGATGCATTGAAACCAAGACCCCAATGCCATGTTTATGAGCCTAGCTTATTCAAGTACTTTTCCTTAGTTTAGGGTTTAGGGTTTAAGGTTCGGACCCCAGGCATAATGCAGTCTAGAGTGGCCAGGTTCCTTTTCTGTATAGAAAAGCCCGGGTCATGACAAAGTAATATCACACTGACACGCCTTAGGGCTACATAAGGCTTTAGAGAGCAGGGTTCAGGGCTTACGTAGGCGTTGTTTTAAACACGTTGGCTGGACATGATTATTGGGATTAATCAGTGTGTCGGCTGACCCTAAACCTTAAACCCTAGATCCAAAGAACGCTAAGCCCTATAAACCCTGAACAAACGCAACAAGTCGATCCTCACGTGCAGGACGCCCGAGACCAGCGGTGCAAACCTCAGTGAAGAAATTCGGAGCCCTAAACCATAAACCCCTTAGGGTTCAGGGTCTCGGGAGGCCCGGAAAAGGGTTTACGGTTTGGAATTTGCGGCCTATGTTCGCCTCTGCTTACTGTAATTCGAGTGTTTCGTACCATACTTACCAGGCTACATTCTAAATCCTGGGCATCATTCCAGTTTCCATGTAATGTTGCCATTTCCTTGTCCGGTTGGTTTTCTGCCACTAAACCTTAGACCCCAATCCCCAGTCTCCTAACCCCAAACCGTAATTCGCAAACCTTTCCATATGATTCTCCACTGCAGCTCAATAAGCCTATCCCACCTGCAAATCCGGAATTGTGTGTCAGACTCGGGGGCATGTTTGGGATGATGGCTGAGGGTTATGGCTCGTTTGTTTCTTCACCACCTGGACCTCGAACATAGGTAAAATGATGGCCCAAAAGCAAGAAGGCGACTGTTCCATGCACTTTCGGTGTCCCCGGTCGTGCTTCATAAGGGACTTCATAAGGGACCCATGCATCAATAGTTTTGGGGGGCCTTCAAAGACGATAAATTTCTGGCCTGCTTGTTCAAAGAGTTCCTGTTCTCTGCTGTATAGCCTCAGGGCCAAGAAGTAGCAAAACATAATAATCCCCAAGGGTCCAAGTACCTAATAATCATATACTTACCGAACACCTATACTATAATTACTATTACCCAAAACCCAAGTACCTAATTGTTGGGTACTTGGACCCTCTGGGAATCAATTTGAAGCTGGGCCGATGTCATGGATGTGACGGTAAGAGATAGTTCTGACTCTGCCCTTGTAACAGTATATAATAATAGTAGTAGTAAATCTAATAGTTGTAGTAGTAGTAGTAGTAGTAATAGTAATAATAATAGAAACACTAAAATAATAGTAGTAATAATAATAGTACTGGTTGTGGATTTGCGGGGCGGGGCTTTGCGGAAGCCTGTTTGCGGAGTGGCCAGATGGAGCGTCGTAGGTCAACCATGCGAACTGGGTTTAGGGTTTAGGGTTTAGGGTTGGTGTGTTCGTATCGTAGTTGCTGGTCTCACTGTTCCAAGCTGGACAATCGAGGGTGTACCTCAAAAAGCTAGCCTTTTTCTGCCTGATCTACATTCCACAGGACTTGTTTTCCCGTTTTGCTTAGTTTGGACCGGGACCGCTATTACAAGTCCGTGTGAAGTTCCTGTGCGGAGGCTGCTCCCGAGGTACCCCCCAAGTTTAAGGAAGTTTCAGGTGGGTAGTTTTGGGTTTAGGGTTTTGGGTTTTGGGTTTAGGGTTTAGGATTGTGGGTTTAGGGTTTTCCCCATGTAGGCTTTACATAGCCCTTATACAGCGCCAGTCTTCCAATATAAGCGGCACCCACCTGGTGACTACTCACCTGAAGGCTCCTTCAACTAAGTGCAAGGTTTGTTTATTAAAGGATCCCAAGGAAATTTGACGGGTTGGCTTCTGAAGGGACTGTGCCGGCAAAGGGTTGAGGATCTCCTTCTAGGGTTTCGCATGCATACAAGGAAATCTATCCTAAACCCCAAAAACCTCAAACAACAAGGGGGGGGGGGGTTATATAAGGGTTTAGGGTATATTGGGGGAACCTGTCAGTTCACGACCTTAGCAGTACAACCCTGGAGCTCTCAACCACGCCCACACTCAGGAAGAAAGAGCACCAGAGAGAAGCCAGGGAAGGACCGCTTGGTGCGTTCTAAGGTTTCCGCGGGGGGTATGACGTATCTACATATAGCCCTCAATACTACGGCCAAGAATATTCCGCCTGGTATGCCGACTGTATGCACATAGAAACTCTAATTGTTGCATTCCTTGTTAGTAGGATTTAGGGTTTTGCGGTATACCCTAAGGTTCCAAGGACCCAAATAATGGGGTTTTAGGGCCCAAATACCATGAATGATATAGTATTTGGGCCTAAAGCCCTATTATTTGGGTCCTTGGACCCTTAGGGATATGTAAGAAATCTAGAAGCCATCTTCGACATACGGGCAAGCAATCCGAAACCCGAAGCCTTCGAGGTCATCCCAGTCCTTGCAGGGGAACCCTTCACGGCTCCCCAGAACCCTGAACTCTACCCTTACCTAAACCCCAAAAGTATGTAAAATAATAGCCCTAAACCCTTAATAATGACCATAAAGGCCATTATTCTACATACTTTTGAGGTCCAGGTAAATCCTAAAGCTTAACCCCCGAACCCTAAGCCCTAACCTTGAAGACCTAAAGCCAACACCCTAAACGTTACCCCTACCACCTTAGCCCTATAAACCCTAGACCCTAAACCCTAAACCCTAGACACCCTCAACCGGGTTGGAGAGCTTTAGGCCGAGGCTCAGCATGGTGACGGTTTGCGGCTGACGGTTTGCGGCTTCGGATTTGGGGGATTGTCAAAATTATGGTCCCTTTTTGGGTCCCTATTATAATACGGGGCCTCATACGGGGCCTAATTTAGGGGACCCAAAAAGGGACCATAATTTTGACAACCACCCATTT